>JASKGM010054706.1:0-19085 GCA_034509205.1 Ceratonia siliqua | reverse complement strand
GCAAAGTATTTTTGTTTTATTTCTTTTTTCTTTTTTTTCTTGTATTTTATTACTTTTTTTTATTTTAGCATTTAAAAATTTTTTTTTTGTATTTTTGTTATTTTTCTAAAATTTTTTAAAAATTACCCGGACAAAATCAGGTGTTTACAGGCAGCTTGCGCAACAACATCCTTGCTGTAGTGATTCGCGGTTGTTCATCGGCTCTGTTCGCGGGATTGTGGCAAAAGAGACAGGATTTGGCCTCTTCCCCCTCCTATAAACTCGAAAGAAGAAAGCAAAGAGGGGAAGATTTTCTTTGGTGGTGAATTTTTGGATCAAACTGAGGAAGGGGCATAAAAAAAGAGGACCTTGAGAGGAATAGAGGAGAACGGGGAGAAGAGTATTTTTCAGAGGATTCAATCTTACTGAAAGAATTGGGTAAGTTGATTCGGTTTATGGGAGGGCGAGAATTGTGACTTGGCTTGAAACTTAGGAAATAAGGAACTGCAATTTTGTGGTTTTCAGTTTGGCAAAGGTCTGTAATTTATTTCTTTATATTTTTTCTTAATTAGTTGATGAAGGTAAAATCTGTTGTTTTCTTCTAGTGATGCACGACTACATGCTTGGTATTTCACCTATGATTGAAACTGTTTTAATGCTGTAAAATGGTTAATTGCTGCGGATGAGCTTATGCATTCGTGTTTCAGTTTGGGGAAAACATGATGTCTTGAATGTGGTTATGATAGGTGGCCTCTTAATCCTATTCCTGTTTCAATTCGAAAGGGGGGATAACGGGTGAATTGGGTATGTGTGTGTGACTGGGTTTCATTACTTAAACTTGATGCGTGAATATCAAGCTTGGTGATTTCTAGTTTGAGGCATAAAGATTTCCATTCAACTGGTTGCATGGGTAATCTGTCAGGGTGAATTGGTTGCCTAAAGCATGGGATAGTGATTAATTTGCAGGGTTCAACCTAGGATTGATTTTGTTTTAGCATGGTTTTATGATTAATTCTCCTGGTTTCTACATTAAGTCATTCAAGTTCGAAATACATATTGTGGTGGTTAAAATTGTAGTGACCTCAAGGTTGTTTAATTTATGGATAAGGCATATTATGTGATTTGGCTTGATTTAGACTTACAAGAGTTGAATATGGAGGACTTGATTGCTAGAATATATGGTTGTGGGATTTATTTATTGATCAAAGTGAAATTGATTGCAACATGACCACATTCTTGAAATATAATTATTCCCTTCAAACTTGAGATTGGTTGTAAAATATGTGTATAACCACTGTGAGGGGTGTCTCTACGTGGGGCATTACTCTCTATCTCTTGTAACATGTGGTATTAGTAAACTCTCCAGGCCATAAACTGTTTATTTTTTTGGTTTTGAGCTTGTTTCATGATTCTTTACGGGTTTAATTAGTAATTTCATTTTTTAGTCTCACATTATTATGAGTTTGGAATTCAAATTAAGGTGCTTTAAAAGCCCATCCTTCCTAAAAAAGGATTAAGCTTAGGGAGGGTTCCAAAGGTCCCATCAAAGTGTTTACTTTCAAAATGGATTTCCAGTGACCCATCCAAATTAACCTTTCAAAAGGCTTTAAAGACACAATTGGATCATTTTCTAAAAAAGTTTAGGGTCCAATTAAACTCCTTAAGAGTGAGGTTTAAAAATTATTTAATTCCACTTTGACCAGTGAAAGTTCAATAATTTAATTTTAACCCCAATACTTTTAAAATTCAAGTTTTGACCCCAATACTTTTAAATTTTAAGTTTTAACCTCAATACTTTTTAAAAAAATTCAAGTTTTTGTCCCAACACTTTTCAAAATTTGAGTTTTGACCCCAATATTTTTAAAATTTGAATTCTGACCTTAATGCTTCCAAAAAGTCCAAGTTCGGCCCCCAGTATTTTCAAAATTGATATTTTGACCCCCCAAACATTACAAGTTGCAGTTTTTACTAAGGCTTCTAAAAGATTTTCAAAATTTGACATTAGAAATTCATTAAATCAAGCTTTATGTGAAAAATCATTTCCCATATTGTCTTCACTCCTTTGAACATTATGTGGAGAAATATTCTCCCATTTTGTTAGGTTGTATGTGGAAATTCATATTTCCATATTGTCCTTATCTTCTCGAGCTTTATGTAGAGAATTAATATCTCATTTTGTTAGACCTTATGTGAAAACTCACTTTCCCATATTGTCTCAATCCCTCATAGACAAATTCTAATTTAATTAATCTAAACTATGTGGATCTTGATTCCTTAAGGGTACGTAGGCACTTACACAGTAAGACATTTTCAATTCTCTCAATTCTTTATTTTTCTTTAAAATAATAAAAGGAGTAATTCAAACACAATAAATTTAAGCACAAACAATTTAGGGTAACCATCCTTAGGGATGGACGCTGTGGGGTGCCTAACACCTTCCTCACACGTAATTAGACTCTCAAACCCTTCCTCTGATTCCAAGGGCCAGTATTTGGTTTTTAAATGATCTCAATTATCCTTATAACTAATTGATGGCAACTCCATATTTTTCATCTCTGTATTTTTTTTCTTTTGTCGCCTTAAGGTCATGAAAGTGCATTTTTTCTGGCCATCACGTTGTGACATCCGCCTTAGGCAAAACCAAAATACTATTTGCCTTAGGGACGAAACCATATATCCACCCTAGGTACCTCATCAACCATATCGAACGTGGACTTTGATTCCCATTGAGATACGTAGGCTTTTACACAGTAAGTCAGGTTTGATTTTTGATTTTTTTATCTTTTTCTTTATCCTGATAATAAAAGGGGTAATCAAAATAATTAAAATACATTAAAATTAAAGTACAAACAATTAAGGGTAATATCATAGGGATAGATGTTGTGAGGTGCTTAATACCTTCCTCACACGCGATTTGACTCCCGAACATTTCATTTGATTTCAAAGGCCAGTTTTTTTATTTTTTAAAGGATTTCAATTATCCTTCTAATTAATTGGTGGCGACTCCATTTTTATAAAATCTCTGTATTTTTGCCAACCGTCACATTGTGACAATCTCCATGAAGATATTTACATGGAGCAGCCATTTGGTTTTGAGCAAAAAATGAGAGGCACAAATTGGTCTACAAACTAAAGAAAGCCTTGTATGACTTGAAACAAGCCCCCCAGGCATGGTTTGATAAGCTCAGTGCCTTCCTTGTTCCTATAGGATTCAAATCCTCTAAAGCAGACCAATCACTTTTTAGTAAACACCAAGGAACCAGTCTTTGTCTTAGTTTATGTAGACGATATTATAATTATTGGCATAAATGAACAAGAGATGCAGCAAGTCATTAACCAGCTTCAGGATACCTTTTCTCTCAAGGATTTAGGCCTTTTGCATTATTTCCTAGGAATAAAGTCAAATACCTCTCTGATGGTGTTCTTTTGACTCAAATAAAGTATGTAACTAACTTACTTACTAAAGCTAACGTGTTAGAGGCTAATCCCTTGCCTACTCCAATGGTGTCAAATCTAAAATTATCTACTCATCAAGGGAATCCAATCACAAATGCTTAAGAGTACAAGAGCACAGTAGGAGCACTCCAATACATCACCATAACAAGGCCAGACATTGCATACAGTGTGAACAAAGTTTGTTAGTATATGCAATCTCCCCTAGATAGTCATTGGAAGGCCGTCAAAAGGTTACTAAGATACCTCAAGGGAACTATGGAATTTAGGTATCAAGGTTACTAAGTCCAAAGGTTTCAGTCTCACTAAGTACTCGAATGCAGAATGGGCATCTAGTGTGGATGACAGAAAATCAACTTCTAGCTACTGTTTCTTCCTTGAGTGAAGTCCTGTATCATGGTCATCCAAAAAGCAATACACTGTTGTTAGATCAAGTACAAAAGCTGAGTATCGAAGTCTTGCCAGTGCTGTTTGTGAACTTACATGGCTAAAATCCTTGGTAACTAAACTCAGGTTGTATCAGCAAAACCTTCCAGTAATATGGTGTGACAATCTCAGTGTTATTTCTCTTACAACCAATCCAATACTCCATTCTAAGATGAAGCATGTGGAGCTTGATCTCCACTTTGTTAGAAATAAAGTGTTGGATAAGAAGTTGATAGTATCACATGTCCCATGCTTTACACCAAACAGTAGACATACTGACCAAACCATTGTCTTCTTCATTCTTTAATGTACTTGAGACAAACTAGGTGGGGGCAAGGCACCTTAGTTTAAGGGGATGATGTCAGTTATCATTAAGTTAGTTGCTTCATTCATTGCATTATGTTAGCAGAAGCTACTCTTCTATTTTATGTGTAGTTATTTCTTAGCTTATAAATAGCCTCACTGTATAATTACGTCATTAACGAATAATAATTTTTCTCTCTTGGTAGTCTCTCTTCTGACTTCTCTAGTTTTTGTCGTCTTGCATTTTGGTTCTAGTCTTATCTTCATTTTGGTTCTAATCTTATCTTGTTCTAGTTCACTTGTCAAAAGCAAACAATACTTTAGGCCCGGTTTAATTTACATTTTAAAAACTATTTTTTTGTTCTACGAAAATAAAAAAACTTGTTTGGGTAACTGTTTTCATCAGTTATTTTTTAAAAACTGTTTCCGAAAATAATGACTAGAAAACTAAAAAACAAAAACTGTTTTTTTGTATTTTGACTTGTTTTCGTCATCTGTTTTCTAAAAAACACGAAAAATAATTGATGAAAAATATTTTTACCCAAACAAGTTTTTTATTTTTTTATTCTATAAAACTCATTTTTAGAATAATTTTTAAAAACTATTTTAAAAAACAATAAAATAAAAATTATTCCAAACAACTCCTTAACCTCTCTTTTATTTTAACAATCTTCCATATATGTCCTTTTTTTAGAACACACAAAATCAATTAAGCCACACAGTTTAAAATTATGCATGCTCCCTTTTTACTTTATTGTCTGAATTGTTTTTCTCCAGTCTTGTTCATCGGACTTTGGCTCCTTCCACTCTTTTTCCCATGGTAGCCACCCATATGATCACCTACTTCGCTAGCTTGAAGAAGTCAAGGCAAGCATTTTCAACAATGATTCAAATGCAGAGTAGGCAAAAGGAATGGACGTTATCCCATGAGCTGCTGCAAAATATTGAACCACTAAATAATTCTTGCTTAGTTCATATACTTTTTAAAATATCATTTATTATCTTTATTCTAATTAACACGTATGACTAGGATTTTTTTTTATAGTATAAATGGTTAAGTTTAAACTTCAATGATTTTACAAACTACCCAAACTTTTATTTAGTACATATAAATTGCATTACCAATGTAACCCAAAAGGTTGGCTAATGATAGAGATAAGAATGTGTGATTTATAATTTGGTCATAAATTTAAATTTTAATTGTGCTAATTTTTAGGATTAAATAAAATTATTTGTTATTTTTTTAGATTTAACCAAATTCTATAAGAAGGTTAATTAATTAATGTACTTGTAAGTTGATTCCAATACTATATGACCCAATAATAAAAAGAAAAAAGGCATTATCAAAGTGTGAGAGAAATGTTTATAGGTTTAATCATGTTGTAGCACCTAATTAATCTAGTTAGGTAGGATCCCACTATGTTCTTTTTTGACCAAAATTTCAATTTTTAATCTTAGTAGTTACAGTATAGAAGGATGGAAAATGAGAGGAGAAGAAATTTCTTGAGTGAAAATTTGGTACGATCATCTCTCACAATAAAGGCATGGGGTCCGTGCCCCTGTATCGATTGCGTATGGTACTTTTATTCAAATTTCTTCTATGACAATGACAACAGAGAAATGATCTAAGAAAAGAGAGGGGATAGGAAAATACAGATGTGATGGTAGTCCAGTATTATTGATTCATATTGCGCCAACAAATAATTATATTTGTCTAATAATATAAATGAATAATGTGTGGCACTTGTTAAAAGTTATCTATTAAAATTTTAATATATTTGAGATAAAATGGTTTATTACAAGATTTAGTTAAGTTTATGAATATTTGAATTTAAATTTGTAATAATTATTTAGAAATAATATTTGTTAATTTATATTTGTATGTATGGGTGTGAGTTTTTTATTTTTTATTTTTTATAATATCTATTTTAAGAAAATTATAAAAAATTATAAAGAAAATTAAAGAAAATGTAAAAAAAATTCAAAAAATAAGTAAAAAATTAAATATATATATATATATATATATATATATAGATATATCGGTGCGTGAAGATAGTTTAGAAAAGCACATTTATAAAAAGAAAAGTTTAAGAAAGTTTTGTACAATTTTTTTCCTAAAATGAATTCTATATTTGATTTCCTGTGAGTGAGGTACGTACTTGAAAGGAGACTGTTGTAAGTTCCCGTAATACGAGCTAAAGACGTTTTAAAAAGTATAAAAAAATTTTAAAAAAAATTTTAAAATTACAAAAAATTAAAAAAAAATATTAGGGGACGATAACTTTGTCCTCCTTTTTAGAGAGTACTCTTTTATTACCTACAAAAATTTAAAAAAAAAACTTAAAAATTACAGAAAATAAAAAAAAAATATTGGAAGCACGGTAACTTAGTTCCCCTTTCTGGAGAGCACCGCCCACAGTGGGTGATAGGGGAGTTTTATAATTTTTTTTTAAATTTTTTTATTTTTTAAAAATAATTAAATATTTTTTATATCATGAATTTATTTCAGAATTTTTTAAGATGTTTTTGTATTTTTTGTAGAATTTTTTAAGTTACAAATAAATAGTAAAAAAAATTATGGATGAATAGTAATAGAAATGTAAAAAATTTTAAAAGATTATTAAAGAAATACTTAAAATAAAAAATACTCAATTATTTTTAAAAAATAAAAAAAGTTTTAAAAAATAACTTAAAAATTACAAAAAATAAAAAAAATATTGGGGGACGGCAACTTAATCCTCCAAATTTATTTTTTATTTTTTAATTAATTTTTTTGTTTATACTATTTATTAATTTTTTATTTATAATAATTTTTTTAAAATTTTTTGAAATGATTTTATATTTTTTTGAATTTTTTTAACTTTTTTTCAAAATATTTATTTTTTTAAATGTGTCATTCTTTTCAAATTTTTTTAATTATTTTTTATTTTTATAAAAGTTATCATTAGTTTATTATTATTAAAAAATTTTAAATTTATAAAAAAAATAAAATATATTTTCTAAAAAATTTTATAGTTTCCCAAAAATAGGACTGTACAGTAATAAGTCCCTTTCTTTCGTTCCATAACATTATATAGCTTACACTCTTAACTTCAAAGCTATCGATAATTCCATTCACATATTTTTAAATATTTCTTTCATAAAATTTAATTATTTTTGGATGTTTCAAATAAGTTATGAAGAGTTCTTAAGAATGACAGAAGAAAAAGATTATAATTAAAATATGATATTTAAAATAGCATAACCGAAATTGCTTAAGCTTGCTTCGAGCTAACAGTCAAATGTTGTTATGGAGATAATTAAGTTGAAGAGTAGCTGAAATTTTATTAACAAACTACCAATATATTATATATATATATATATATATATATATATACTGTACGTTGTTTTTTTGGGCTATATAAACTGCATCCTAATGCACGCGCCACTCTGCCAGTTATAGTTTCGGGAGCGAGGTCAATACCTTGTTCTGCGTAGCCTTTGAAACAAAAACGGAAAAACAGAACCAAACAAAGTCCAAGGTTGTCAGAAATCATGACTGTCTCACCAGCCATTCCAGCTTCCACCACCAACATTGGCCGTGTCCTCATCATCGGAGCAACAGGTTTCATGGGCCAGTTCGTGGCGGAGGCCAGCCTCGCCGCCGCCCGCCCCACATATTTGCTCCACAGCCGGGAACCACTCACCCCTTCCAAGGCCGCCATCATCAGAGCCTTTCAAAAGAAAGGTGCTACACTCATTCAGGTGAGTCAAATTTTCAACCAAACGTTGTCCTTTTAAATTATTTAAAATTAATGTATTTGTTTTATTTTTTATATGATATCACAAATTATTTTAAAATTATACCTAACAACAACATAAAATTTTTTTTTTGATAAGACATCTTTTAAAATAATTTTTTTAAAAAATTCTAAACAATAACTTACTTTATATGATAATGAATATATATATAATACATACATGTAAGGCATGTATTTATATAAAAATATTTTTTGAGTTAATTATTTTATAATATTTTTATAGTCATTGTATTTTATAATAATTTTTTGAGATATAAAAAAATAAATGTTATATGATATTAAAATATAAAGTCTAGTTGGAATAGTTTTGTTTTATTATTTTTTAAAATGAATTTGAAAAATAATTATAAAAAATAATTTTATAACACAAAAAAATAAAAAATTTATTTAAATAAAAATATTTTTTGTTTTTTTTAAATAGAGGATAAAAATAAGCAAAATTATAAAAAAAAATTGTTCTCTATTTTTTATTTTTTAATCATTATTTTTAAAAATAATTTTTAAAAACAACTAATAAAAATATTTATTCAAACAAATTTTTTTATTCTTATAAAATAAAAAAATAAAAAAAAATTTAAAACCATTTCAAATAGTCCCATAATATTTTAAAAATTTTTCATAAAAAAATAATTATTCACATTTTATTAATATCATGTTAGATTTACAAAAGTTATCCATTCATGGTTTATTTTATATTATATAATTTTAGTACTGTTACCATCATTGTCAAACGGGCTTGAATAATAGATATCCAAACTGATATATAGAACCACAAGTCCAAGGTTGGATATATTTATGAAATTAGCTTCAAAAATATAAAATTTTAATTAAAAATAAAATAAATAAAATAATATAATACTATAAAGTAATATTTGTTTAGTAAATACCTATTTTCAATGTGTTTGGAATCAAAATTTATGAATAATTAGATTAAATCTTTATTAATTAAATAAAATAACTCATTTTATTTAATTAATTTCTGTACTTAGGATAAATCTTAAGTTACAATTTCAATTGAATGTCATTATTTTCATTATTTTGAATTAAATTTCACTTTAAATTTTATCTAACTAAATAATATTAAAATTAAAGTATTTAAATCAATTGAATTTTTATTCTTTGAATGTTGCAGGTACAAAATACACTCTAAGTTATTTAAAACTGACTTATAAAAAATTTGAAGATATATTAAAAATTAATATTTCAGTATTTTTTATGACACATATATAACACATACACAAATATTAATTTTTTTAATATAATCATAATCGTGCTTGAGAAAGATATTTTATAGATTTTAATATTTTATATTATTTTAAGGTATAATTTAAAATTATTTATGACATACTATAAAGAATAAATTTCATAAAATATCATATGATATTTAAAAAATATTGAAATAGTTAATTATGACACATATATAACTCATACACAAATATTAATTTTTTTAATATAATCATAATCGTGCTTGAGAAATGATATTTTATAGATTTTAATATTTTATATTATTTTAAGGTATAATTTAAAATTATTTATGACAAACTATAAAGAATAATTTCATAAAATATCATATGATATTTAAAAAAATTGAAATAGTTAATTATGAATAATATGTATGGAATAATTGATATAAAATATTATATTATTTTTTCTATTGATAGATAATATTTTAACAGAAGTGAGAGTTTAAATTTTCGATGTTAAAATCAAGTAACACTTAATATTAAAAATAATATCACTTAAATTAATAAAGTTAGGTTATGTGGTTTTTACTTATTATTTAAGAAAAAAAGTAAAAGCATGAATTTCGTATTTTTGTCTCTCATTAATGAAAATTACGGTGCCAAACTTTAAAATTTATCAGTATAAAAAGTTTAACTGCATTGAATTTCTAAATGCAAGTAATTATTATTGGTTGATTTAAAGTCTTTGAAACAAATAGAAAGCAATATTTTAATTGAATGTAATTTCTAAATATTTTATTTATTCTTATTTTGTAAGTTAATTTTTTCTTAATAATTTATTATATTTATAAATTATATATTATTGTAAATTTTATTATATAATCAATATTTATTTTGGTTTTCCAAAATACTAATTCATGCTTATCGACTAATCGTTCAGTATTTGTACAAAATTTTTATGACTATTTCAATTAATTTTTAATTGATGATTAAATTATTAGAAAATTTGGTCATAATTTATAAATATTATTACAGTGAAATTTATGTAAAAAAAATAATCTGATTGTATATAAAAACACATATTATAATTGATGACAGGGTTTGATGAATGACAAGGAATTTATGGAGAAGATATTAAAAGAGTATGAAATAGACATAGTAATATCAGCTGTGGGAGCCAAGAACTTGCTGGATCAGCTCATCCTGGTGGAGGCCATCAAATCTGTTAATACTATCAAGGTAAACTTTTTCTATAGCTTTTTTTTTAATTAAATTTCATGATTAAATTATTTTTTGATGTTTTTAAGGATATCATATTTTAAAATAATATCATATATAATTTCATTTTGTATTATAAAATTATTAAAATATAAAAGGTAAATATTATAAAAAAAAATGTTAAAGGTGTCTAAAATTATGCCAAAGTTTCAGCTTTGTAATCGTACCAAAGACAACCTAGAAAGTTTGGTAGCTTCTTCCTTGTCGGGATGTACATTGCCGAGTTCAGCTGCTTCGCCTAGCCCCGCGGGTGGGTTGGGTGAAGGATTCTAAACGCATTCTTGACGGGCTAACCTGCGTTGTTTGGGACTAGAATTTTAGTGCGTCAGGTGCGTACTCAGTTTCACAAGGGTCATGGGCCCACCTCAAATGAAGTGGGATCCATACTTGGGCCTCACGACTCTGGTAAGGGAGGGTGCATTCAGTTAAATGTGCTCCGACACACTAAATATGTGCTTTTTGTTTAGAAGAAGGGATGAGGTATATTTTTGGTAGTTGGCACGTTTTTTTCAACTCTTGACAAAAGAATATCTTTGGTTGTGGCTGGATTTGAACCAAGTCATCCCTAATTTAAAACTCTTATCACTATTTATAATCCTTGAATGATATTATAATTTTAACATTTAAATAATATTTATTTTTAAAAAATTTTAAAAAAGAATATTTGCAATTGTGGCTATTGGGATTCAAACCCAAGTTACCTCAACCACAACTTCTCTTATCACTAGTCAAGAGCTCTTTAATGGATTATGACTTCAATATTTGAATAATATTTATTTTTGGCCGGCCAATCTGTCCCATCCCGACTTGACACAGTGTTATGGGCGAAAGGGATTTTTTTGTCTGAAAATTTTTAATATATAATTATATGGCTAAAACTATTTTATTGTCCCTTTGTTTGGATTTTAATTTAATTTATTTATTTTAAGTTTAAAAAGTATATGATGTTTTTTAACTTAAATACTATTTACTCAACTACCGGACTAAACCTACGTGTATTTGATCTGGTCATATTTTCAACGGCACAAAATGTGTTCAAATGTGTACTTGTTCGTAATTTAAAAGAAAAACTCCAATTTTTTTTACCTTGAAACCATAGAGGAATTTATGTGAAGAAATACTCGAAAAATTTGGATATAAAAAATCAAAACAATGCCGAACCTTCCTTCTATTCCTTACATCAAGACCCAATATCTATTCCTTCTAGCGAGTTGCTTATTTCACGTAGGATTAATCTAATTGAGTGGACGATGTTTGGGTCAAAAAAAATATTGCATGAATTTTTGAATTTAAATGATAAAAAAATAAAAAATTTAGGATAAAATTAAAACTTAAGACGAAGTTAAGAAACAAAAAATACCTAAATATATTATATTTGATGAGCCAACCAAGGAGAAACAGGAATCAAAATTTAAAATTTTTTAATTTTGATTGAATTTTAACTCACAATATTCTTTCAATACTCTACTAATCTTATCATTTGACTTAATGTTGATGGACTAAGCTAAATTAGTTTTAATTACATCAAAATTTAAAGTACATATTCATCTCAGTTAATTTAACTTAGCAGTTATCTTTCTGTTAAAGTAAATAAGAGTTGTTCGGGGAAGACCATTTATGATGGTAGGCAGGCAGGTACATAACTCATAAGACATTAATCTCAACCACTTTGATAAATGCAAGTCGATCCATTTTAAAACTCTAGGGTGTTCCATTGCATCTTCATTCAATTCAAAAGGTTAGTTTACCAGTAATAATGAATCCATTTTAAATTTTATCTTTATCAATTTTTAAAATAATTATATGCATAATTTTAATTTTGATATAAATAGCATACTTTTAAGATAAATTTATTATGTAACGCTTGTTAGGATATTATATGTATCTCATAAACATCATATTTTTTTTATTAGTGTCAAAGTAATTTAAAATTTTTATATGGTACTTGACACTAATATAGAATATAATATCAAAAATATTGTATAATATTTTAAAAATTACCATATAAAATTTTTTAAATAATATTATTTATACACTATTTTTTTATATTATTTTTACACATTTTCTCATATTTATTATTTTATTAATATATATAATATATCATTATCATTATTTTATAATATATCAATGATTAAAAATAAAAAATAAAAAAAATATATAACTAAAAGTGATATATAAATAATATTTTTCATAAAATATATCTAATCACTAGAATAAGTTATTAAGTTTGAAAAAAGTGGCAACCAGTTTTTGATATATTTAAAAGTATTATATTCTAAGAAAATATTAAATATTATTTTTTTATTGAAATAATAGCATCTTTAAAAATAATAAATAATAACTTAAAAAAATATTTTTTGTATAAACCAAAAAAAAAAAATTGGGTGTGTAATACTTATCCGCACTGATTGAGTGTGTTAGAAATTCTATAAATGGTGCAGAGATTTTTGCCTTCAGAGTTTGGGCACGACGTGGATAGGGCAGATCCCGTAGAGCCTGGGCTGTGTATGTACGAAGAGAAGCGTTTGGTGAGGCGCGTGACCGAGGAATCTGGGGTACCCTACACTTACATCTGCTGCAATTCTATTGCCTCTTGGCCCTACTATGATAATTGTCACCCTTCTCAGCTTCCTCCACCCTTGGATCACATGCAGATCTATGGTGATGGCAGCGTCAAAGGTATCCCCAACTACCACCTAACATCCTTAATTCTTTCCACAAATCTTACGTCAAATTTTTATTGGATTCTTTTTATCAACGAATTAAACCTATATTAACAGATATTAATAGTAAAAATTTTATTACATTTATTAGAAAATATAACCACGTGTTATTTATTAATTAGAAAACCTATTAAAAATTTAACCTAAATTTTCTTATAATAAACAAATTTGGAATGCTAATAAGGCAAAATCCAAATGCGAAAACACAAAGAACACTTCGAAAATGAATTATTATAAGCAATTAACTAAGAAATTCTAATGGTATTAAAAAATTAAAGATATGACTATATGAGCTAATGTAACTCTAGAACTTAAAACTTTTATTCAAATCTATAATTAGATCTTGACTTTCAAATAAAAAAATTTTAATTATCAAAATACAAACCTTCCTTCCCAATTAATAATTATATCATTACATAATAAAATAAATAATAAGTCTATCGCTTATATTGCATTAAGAGTAGTCATTATGTGATAGGTAGTTACACATATCAACTTTAAAAAATCATGGACTGGTAACTAATATTCTTTGAGAATCTCCATTAAGAAAACCAGATTATTAGAACAATCTTCATTTTCACTTAAGCAGATAAAATAGAAGTTAAAAATTTGAGAAACAAGTTTTAGTCTTGGAATGAAGTATAATTAAAAGTTAAGAGTGTGAAGAGATTGGTTAATTAACAAGAAACGGATTGTGGCAGCTTACTTTGTTGATGGCCCTGATATTGGAAAGTTCACAATGAAGGCCGTTGATGATATCCGAACACTCAACAAAAGTGTCCATTTTCGACCTCCAAATAACTGTTATAGCATCAACGATCTTGCTTCGTTGTGGGAAAAGAAAATTGGTCGTACAATCCCCAGAGTCACCATCTCAGAAGATGATCTTCTAGCTGCAGCTGCAGGTTCAATCATATTAATACATCGCTTTCCACTTTTTTCTCTGTCTTTTTTCTCAATATCAGTTTGGACCAAGTATGTTCCCAAACAGCTCTGTTTATAATATAAGGACCATGATCTTCACTTCATAATGACTATTTCTTTTTATGTATATATTTGCAGAAAACTGCATACCAAAGAGTATTGTAGCTTCGTTCACCCATGATATTTTCATCAAAGGTTGCCAACTTAACTTTGCCACAGAAGGACCTCATGATGTTGAAATTAGCACTCTCTATCCTGATGAAACATTCCGGAGCTTGGAGGATTGCTTCGAAGATTTTGCTCGCATGATCAAAGACAAGATTCATATTGGGACAAATTAAATATCGACCCAATTACAGAAAATAACTACCCCAAAATTTTCTTATTAAAATATGGACTCAGTTGTTCTAAAGCTATTAGACTTTGGGGAGACAGAAACTCATCTAAATCATAAGCTATGGACATTGCTGTTTAAGATGCCATTTCTAAGACTATTTGTGGCTATGGACCCTGTTGTCTTATGTATTAAGGGCACTGTATTTTATTTTTCATATCAAATTACGTCTTGATAGCTATAGTAAATTCTTATTACTCTGTCTCAGTGTAAGTCTTCATTTATTTGTGTAGCATTTTGATATTTATACATAATTTATGTTCCTAAATGTTCAATTTACTTTTTTCATTTTTTCGTGTCTCTAATGCTATTTTAACGCATCATTATAAAATTATTTAAGATACAAAGACACTTTTAAATATAGTACCTCTTGGGGCTCTTGAATGAAATTATCTCTAGAAAAAGTTTGAAGACAATTAAGTTTTTTTAGCTTCAACATATAATGCACCACAATTGATAAATATCTATCAACAAAGGATCACTATCAATAATTGAACCGATGCTTTGTTAAATAATTGAACCGATGCTTTGTTATGAATGTTTCCCACTAGGATTACCTATTGCTGTTTGGTACAACTATTTTTTATTCTCAATTTTTTTTAAAAAATGTCACTTTTTGCATTTTAGAAAAGAAAACAGAACAATTTTGAGTTATTTCCTTCCTATGTTCTATTCTCTCTGATTGCTTGCAAAAGCAAAGCAAAGAAAAAAAATCAATTTTTAAGAATAGATTTTCCAAACGGCATTGTTTTCCTGTTTTTGAAAATTGATGTAAAACTGTTTCAGGAAAATAAAAACAAACAAATCAAACATGTCCTAGGTTTCCAATGTATATTACCTATATTGGTGTAGATATTTAGCAATGAAGACAGTGAAGCTTCCAGTCTGATTAGGAAAGGAAGGGGGGATAAACTTAATAGTATTTACACTCAACTGTCTAAAATTATATACATCTTTTGATCTATGAGAATAGAAACCACATTTTACTGGTTTCTCAGTGCTTGCCTCATCTAAAATCACAAGCCAGATCGTCACAGGAAAACCCATAGTTGTTCAATCAATGAATTGAATCTACACATCACATATAGCCATTCGTCTTTCAATGGCGACACGGCAGACAGGGCACCTCGTACATTTTTCACAGCAAGTTCTGTTATCCACATTTGAATATAGTCAAAATAGAGGAGGGGGGACGTAAACAAAATCAAATTAAGGTTCTGATGAGAAAATCAAGGGAGGTGGTTTTCACACATCCACAGGTAGTTATTAGGTCGCTCATATTATATAAAAATCTTAACTGTTACTTTTTCATCAACAGTGATCCACCTTGCACTTTACTCTCGAGTCTCTAAAGTGCACGTTACACTTTAAAATGGATCTTTTCCCATATTCTAGCTTCTATTTTACATATCATTTTGGGACAAGAAAAGGAGAGTGGTAATACTTCTTCAAACAAACAAAGCATAATCAAAGTCCTTTACACTGGGCCTAGGTTAGAAAAAGTAGTTAAATTGTATTAAAGGGACAGTGACAGAAGATTGAACCAATGGCAGAACTTACATGCAAAGAAAGTGATGCCTGCATGGAAGAAGGACCACATTAATCTGTTCTTCAAAGCAAACTCTGCATAGGATCTTTTCCTGATAGATTTATCAATCACTTTGTCAGCCGTGTACTAGATCCTAATATGGGTTTACAGTCATTCAAGCACAATGAACAAAAAGAACCCATGATAAAAAAATAATAAGAAGAATAAACTTGTGCAAGAACATATAAAAAACTTTTGCCAAGGGCAGCCAAGCATCATAATTTATATCAGCTGAAGTCATCTGGTTCACAGCTTCATTTGTTTATAGTGCCACCAGATCTGCCTCCAATTGGAAAGCACAGGTATCCAATAACTTTGTGGGGGGTATGGCACTAGTTCCCCTAAGGAACAAATGCAATACAACACCACTCTTCCTTGCCATAAAGTAACAGGGTCATAATGTAAAATTTCATTGCACCATTTAACGCCTAATTTTTATAAATCATTTACAACGTCCACCACATTGTAAGTAGAAGGCAATAAAGTGAAACTGAAGAGAAAGTCACAAGAAAAAAACAATTATAGAGTTTAGCGGATTTATCAAAAGCCAGCCCCTAATTTTGCGTTGAATAAATGAAGGTCATCCTTTTCCTCAGATTATGACACCCATACCCCCCCCCCCCCCCCTCTCTTCTGGTCATTCCCTTCTTTATTTATGATTTTTCTTCTGCAGTCAGGTAAGCATATTAAAATTAAAATTCTCAGTTCAATAGAACAACTATAACCTTAGGATCACCGCAGCAAACAAAATACAGTCAACCAGCGCCATCAGATGGAAATTGAAAATCACTTAGCATTAATGGCAGATAATGCAATTAAACCCTTTAAATTGAATGGTTTTTTAATCCCATAGATCTTTATCAGTATATATATCTGTGTAATCAAACCCAGGAACCGAGATTAAGTTTTCCTCTCTCTCTCTCGCTCTGACAAGTGACACCCACACATGCACAGGCACACAGAAGGACACACATTATCAACCAAAAAAATACAAGTTCAAGCAGGTTCCAACTGATCAACAAAATTGAAGACAACAAAAATCTGATAATGTTCTTATACAGCCGAGACTTAAGTGATTCACATTTTCATAATGCAGAAAATAAATCAATCAAGGTTGCGAAAATTACATTTTGAAGTCTTTCATACTCTTGCTGGCTAAATTTTGTAATTTTTGTCTGCTCACCCAGTGCAGCTTGAAGTCTCCAGATCTGGGAGTTAAAAGAACTACAATTACTGACATGTACGAAAAAGGTTCAAACCTGCTCATATAATTGGTTTAACAAATTCATTCCAAATGAGGAAAACATAATGTGAGAAATGATGCTATAGATGCATATAAGCACATGAAAAAACAATGTTTTTACCTCCTCAACAAGATCTGTTCTGGGCATTTTCTTCACCATATCAGGGGAGAAAGTGTTATACCTGAATTGTAAATCAAATATACAACAGCACATAGAAATTTGATTAATGAGAATTGAATGGAATTGATGCACAACAGAAACTCGAAATATCCAAGAGAAGAAGTAAATGCTCAAGTTGCAGCAATAAAAAAAATGCTCAGGTTTCTAAATGAAGAAGCCCCAAAGCAGAGGGAAAAATGGCCTAAAAAAATGTAATTTGTCACAAAAGGGCAATATGTAGAATAAAATACTGACCCAGAACTACCACCACAGTATATTCTAGCTTGATCCTCTCTACTTGTTTCATCTATAGACCACCAACCCAGCAACCTGTTAATGAAGAAAATGCAAACAATGACAAAATCTCCATGGCAGTTGAATATTATTTGAAGTTTGTCTTGGCTCGGCAGAGAACCTGCCAAAGATAATTTTCTGTTTTCTAGCCAATCAGCATTAAACTATTACCTTGACCCATGATGCAAGAATCCAAAGCATTCACCGGCTTTTGATGCTACAGCTGAGTATCTTCCAGGAATTTCTCCACTGTGAAGTAAAAGCACTATTTTCTCCACTAATCTATACACTGCAAATAAAACCCCAGCTCCTTGCAACAAAAAAAGGGGACAAAATACAACTTGAAATGATATATTTTTGGCACTAGAAGGTGTTCCCTGAAAAAAAAAAAAAAAAGACTCACAAAATGAGAAAAACAAAAAATTTTGAAAACATATTAATAGCCTAATAGACCCTTTCTTCACATCCATCATACCTCTAAATGCATAACTAGCAGTATTTGGAAAACAATGAAGGGAATCTTCATAATATGGCCACCAATGTTCTGCAGATTGCATAACCCACTTTCCTGCCTATATTCATCTGAGGAAACCACTAACCTGCTATCCCAGTCCAGGTGTCTTACAATAAGTGATGATGAACAGGGTTCTGTAATGTGACTATTCCCATGAATTGTTGGATTGCACCACTTTGTACAAACAAGAAACGCAAAGCACTCTGCAATGCTGCAAAAAGATATAAGGATTCTATGAGGGGCAAAGACACAAGACCAAAACTCAGATACTATCAGTCTATCACATATGTATTAATTATACCCATAGTTAATGAATAAGTCCCACCAGCCTAGAGCAGTAATATCAACATCACCTGCAGGTGACGGAAAGACAGTTAGCAACAAAAAAGATAAAATAGTTGTCAAACAGTGAATTTTCTAAATAATGTGATTGAAGCAACACAGATTAGCATGCAATCATACTATGAGCAACCATCCTGTGTTTTTCTATATGTCCCATACCATGATTAATCCTCAGTGAGCCAGGGGCTGGGGGAAGAAAATACAGCTAACCTACATGCTGTGAATGTCTGCCAGTGTGCTAGCAACATATGGGAATTATCTATTATTCTTTTGAGTTCTTTGAACTGAAGCACTGAATGATTCTTCAAAATTTAGTTATGCAGCGTGTAATTTTCATTAAATCACCATAGAAACCATTTTCCAAAGGTAAGTCTGACTTATTAGTAAATTTATATGAGATGCAGAAAGCAAACATTTCTAACTAACATGTAAAAATGCCCCATGACAAGATACATTACAAATTTGCAATATTTATATATA
>JASKGM010054674.1:0-19088 GCA_034509205.1 Ceratonia siliqua | reverse complement strand
ACTAAAATACATTCTTTTTTAAAAATCAACTTCTCATTCTATAAAAGTCATTCTTTTTAAAGCACATCCGAACAGGCTCTAAGCATTCCTGAGTTATTGAAGATTGCATCCTCTAGGCTATCATGAGATCATTTTATGTTTCCTTGATTGTCTCAATATTAATTTTTTGAAATATCCTTTTTTATGGTCATAATAGTCCTGTTCACTGAGACAAAAACTTATTTAGTATGGTACTCATACTTTTAAGAAAAGTATTTGAGAGACTTTGTATTTATGGGCTGTCATCATTAAAACAAAATAAATATTCATATTATAAAACCTGAGGGACCAACAATCTCTCCCTCTTTGATAATGAAAAACCAATAAATGCAAAACTTATAATAGCTTTCCAAGAAGATTTCCAATGATAATTAAGTATGGCTAGGAATATAAATAAGTTTTAGAGATTGAGGTTTACTCTCGTGTATGGCTGTACAAAGCTCCCCAAGTATTTATGCTATAATTGTCCCTTTCTTTATGCCATGACTTGATTTCAAACTTTGGCTAACATGTTCAAGTAAATATGCAGACACAATATAAATATCCAGTATGCATTTTATTACGTGTCCCTTTTTTTAGAATACTTTGAGATATCCTAAACCTCCTTTGTAAGGCTATTGAAAATGCCTCGAGCCTCCAATTTAACACTTAGTTGAGTTTATAATTTTATTACTACTTTATTCATTATAAACACCAGACTTTATGGAGTATGAAGAACTTACAAACAAAAATGAAATAAATATCCTAATAAAATGCAATAATAAAATATAATAATAGGGAACAATTACTCCTAACAGTTTCTAGCAATTATTTTATTTCTAAAACCACAGCCACCCCAATATGATTTCCTTCCATAATTGATTGGAATTAACTAGTTGTTAGTATTTATTTATTTCCTAAATAGCAGCACCAGATTTTCTATCATAATTAATTGAGATTAGCCAGCTGCTTCCTTAACTTGATTTCATTCCCAAATTTTTGCCCATTTACTGCATGATTTATTTCCTTAATCAGCTACATAACTGCTAATTACAGCTAGTGATTCTCTTTTAATTTCCTAATCTAATCATTGACTGGAGTTGCCCCATAATTGCTACTAAAATTCTTTCCAACTTATATCCTTATCTAGAAGTTGTTTCGCATATAAGTCTCCTCCTTTTGCAATCATTAAAAAGGAACAAGCAAACATATAAGCATGTAGACATTAAGAACATCACAAAATATGTTGACAAGTTTAGTAGTGTATTTAGTTACAAACCAAATATAGAGTTTTAAAGTGAAAGCCATCATTTGCAGCAGAAGCAGTAAAAAAAGAGAAGTCCATAGTGCATAAAGTTTAATGGCGGCCACAACTAGGTTAGGAGGAAGATGGAGGTTTATGGATGTATTGGAGAACATGAGTGAGAGTGATTTGCATAAGCTAACGGATTTTGCTGAAATGCTTGCACTTGACGAGTCCAATTGTCCATTTTCTAATCAAGCCTTTTTAAGAGCTTAAGAGCAATAGTGGCAGGATCTTCACTAGGTTGGATGGTTGTGATTTTCATAACTCTAGGAGGTTTAGTGGCCGTTTGGATTCACTTATTTGGGAAAAAATGTACTTTTTTGTTTGAAAAAAGTGCTTATTTGTAAAAATGTTGTTTGGATGAACTTAATTTTTAATTGCTTATTTTAAAAATAAGCAGAAATTCTGATTTTCAGAAAAACAACAAATATGATACTTAAAAAATAATCAAGTCCAATGAAAAAGAGAGAAAATTTTTTAGACACAAATATCTCTAAAAAAATTTACAAATTTTCTAAAAAATATTTTTATATGTCATTTTCAATAATTTTATATGCCCATAAGTACTTTTATATTTTTACATCTAAACACAAGACATATGTTTTTTTTCAATGAAATCACTTATGTGTAATCACATCCAAACATCAAATACCTACTTTTTTAACAAAAATACTTCAATTTAAAACATCTGCTTAAAATTATAATCTCATCCAAACTACCTCTTAGTAGGTGGAGGAACATTGGAGAGACTTTCTTAGGAACATTGGAGAGACTTTCTTCATCATCTTGTTTTTTGACTGACCTGAACTTGCTTATAATGCATGAATTGAAATAGGGTAACATTATATGTGGCAACCTTCTTACCCTTCTTTACCGTAGACATGTTAACTTTAAAATACTTAAAAAGTCATGTAAGTAGCATACCATAAGGAAGGCTCCCTTAGGATCATTGCCCTTTGCACTCTTAATCATATATTGTAATGGGCAATTATTACCCTACTCATGATTACTCATGCGTGGGTTTTATTTTTTTAGTTTTTAATTTTTTTCATAATTTTTATTTTAAAAAATAATTTAAAAGAATATAAAAAAAATCAAAAATAAAATCTTTTTTTGCTTTGTTTTTTAATATATTTTTGAATACTTATACTATAAATTATTTTTTATTTTTTATTTTTTTTATTTTTTTAATTTATTTCTTAAAATAAAAATTATGAAATAATTAAAAAAACTAAAAAATTAAAATTAAAAAAAAATAAAAACCCACTCATGAGTAAGATACTCATGATCTTACTCATGAATAGGATAGCAATTGTCATTGTAATATCCATATGGAGAGTCTAATTTGTCTTTTGTTAGCCAAACTATATACCCCAAATGCCTATCTCCTATTAACAGCATCAAGAGATCTTACCCTTGGCAAAATGGTGGATCCTATTATGTAAGCCATAATCCTGTATGTGAAGGATAATGCATTTGCTTTGAATGTATTGTCTTTATTAAGTCAGTCCTTTCCACTAATGCATCTCTCACTTCTTCACATTGATTTTCAGAACCCCGAACCCATTTATTCTTGAATAACACACTATCACCCTCAGAGATCATATTCAGAAACTTTTTCAAAAAAATATTCATTTATGATAATAACTATACCATTTACCGGGGATTTGACACCATCATCAATTTCTCTAATATTTGCATAAAAATACTTCACTAAAACATCATTAAATAATTTCATTATAATTAAAACAAATTCACAATTTACATAATATAATATTCAATAATCAACACAACATTCTCAATTATAAAATAAATTTAATATTCAAAATTACAATAAAAATTAAAAATTAAAAAACTTATATTATGGATAATTTAATTTAAAGTTATAAATTTGTTTTAAATAATAAAATTTAACAAAATAATATATATATATATATAAATAGAAAAATATAATTTAATATTTATAAAAAATATGGTAAAGATAAAGTTAATTGTTAGTGGTATCAATCACCACCACATGGCCAACCCCCTTGGAAGCATATTGTATACGCTGATAATTAATGGCATAATGCCTTCCAGCTCATGTGCAGTATGCCATTAACCGTTTCTCCTTCTCAAACTTGCATATGACAATCAAAGGCTATTCTCTTTCTCAAACTTGCATAAGAGGAAGCGAGTCGACAGTAGGAAAGAAGCACCATGATGTCGCCCCTCCTCCATAGATATTTGTCGTTGTCATCGTCTCCTCCTCAAATCTCCATCGTCACCATCACTTCCTCCTCAAATCTCCGTAGTTGTCTCCTTAGATGTTCTTTTTCTTCTCGTATCATTGTTTTTTTTCAAAATACTACTTGAAAAAAAAATTCTAAAAATCGGTAAAATGGTGGATCGATGAATTGGTCAGTTTTTTCGGTTGGACTCCAATTCATTGGTTTTTTTACCGATTCCTTGAACATTAATTTTTTTGGGTGTTCCGAACTGACCAGTCCTGTCTGGTTTTAATAACAATGGTTCAACTAGAGTAGAATCAGTGTGAATTAAAAAAATATATTTTTTAATTACATATTATATATATACTTATATAGTATAATATATTATATATAATAATTATTAAATAAACAAATAAATAAAAATAATTAATTAAATTACTCATAAACACTAATATAAGATAAGGAAAATAATTAAATAATTCCATAATCTTCATGACATAATATTCAGTAGTTAATAATACTCAATATAACATACTCACTCATAAAATAAATAATAATTTATAATATTCATTGATATTCAAATTAAATCCATCAATGGCATAAGACCAACATCACCACCCAAATCACTATCGTCAATTGATTCCAAACTTGGTTGTTCTAGAATATTCATTTCATGATCAACATCTTCCTAACCTAATTAAATAATAAGCAAAGTGCCAAAGTTAACTATAATATCATATATAAAAATAATATGTAATATAAAATTAAAGATTAAGGATGTTAGATTATTTACCTTCATTTTGTCCTGAAGGTTCACCAATGATTGGAATTGCATTTTCTTGATAGATAACATTCTCGTTCTCAACCTCTTCATTATCAAACTCTTATTCATTTTCATTAACGATCCAAAAATTAAGTGTGTCAATACATTCATAGCCAATTAGATTATACTTTCTTTTTTGGTAATGTAACCTAGAATAAAACATTCAAGTAAATATCAAATATATAATTAATCAATTATACATTTATACTAAATAAATAATGTAAGTAATAATAAAAATTGACTTTCAAGTATATTTATATACATGTTCTTCAAATGCATGTCATAAGCAACAAACACATTATCACTAAGTCTTCGATACTCTAGTCTATTCCTTTTCTTGGTATGGATGCATTCAAAGAAGTTCCAATTACTCTCACAGCCTAAAGAAGTTGTTTGACTAAGCATCTTAATAGTTATACTTTGTAAAACTAGAGCACCATGATCAAAAAATCTCCACCATTCATCTACATATATGAGAAAAACAATCACTATAATATATGTTTTAAAGTATTAAACCAAGAAAGCATTTATAATTGTTTAAATTTGTGAAGAAAAATTAATGAAATTATTGCTTACCTGGTTTCATTGACTTTGCCGTCTTAAGAGCAGCTAGTTGACTAAAACGGCGATCTCAATACATTTGAATCTCCTTTAATGCTATCACTAAATCACTACAAATGTTTTTTATATCAAGCAAATCAAGAAGTCCTTGCATGATCTTATGCTTTTCACCAAATTTTTCATAATAAAAGAATGTAGGATTTAAAAAGTAAGCTACCACATAAAGATTACGCTTCAAGTACTTATCCCATCAAGCCTTATGAGTTATGTATAAGGTAAGTACAATCTTTTCTTGTTCCTAAACATCTCCTTTATTGCATTCATAGCCCTTTGCATGCCTTCATAAACATAACCCAAAGAAGATTTTTCATCACCATCTACAATTATGAGCAACCTAATAATGGGAGCCACAAGTTTCACAATCAGCAAATAATCATCCCAAAATTTATTATTTAGTATTATAGCACTAACGACTTTTCTAGCTATACTCAT
Source organism: Ceratonia siliqua (assembly GCA_034509205.1). NCBI lineage: Eukaryota > Viridiplantae > Streptophyta > Magnoliopsida > Fabales > Fabaceae > Ceratonia > Ceratonia siliqua. The sequence continues at coordinate 13,678 of JASKGM010054674.1, read as the reverse complement.
TCACAACTTATGACTTGCAAAGTGTTTATCTACCACTAAAGCTTGTAAGTCTTGTTTATGATCAAGCAAGCTTTTCAATGTGATAAAAGTAGTAGCAAAATGAGTTGCTTTAGGACACACAATCTATTTTCAACCAGGTCTTCTCCTAAGCCAAGACAAAAATATCATATGATTGTAAATGAAAACAGTCACTTTTAAAGTTTGTGATGCAAGGTTTGCTACATGAGGCATGCATGCTACCAATATCTTTCAAAAGGAGATTCAAGCAATGAGTGACACAATGTGTCTAATAAATATGCTCATATATGTAATGGCTCATTTAAAGTTTAGCAATAAAATAATATTAATAAATTTGTATAAATTGTCTAGCTTCTTTTTAACTATTTTGAATATTTCTTATGTTATTCCTTCAAAATTTTCTAACAGAAAAGCACGTGGCTTACTAGGAAATCTTTAGGGGAATATCTACAATATACATGGTTACTTTTTGTCCAGAAAGTTTAACATTTATTTGGATATAGTTTCCTTTTTCAAGATACACGTGGCTTCCTAGCATCCTTTTCTTTAAGTCTTTTTTTACTCGGATGTTCTAGAGCTATCCTTTGTTGTACTTATCTGCAACCATCCCAGCAAATTATGTGGCTCTTCCTCTGTCGTTTTGCGTCTTCAATTAATGGAGATTATTAGAAAAAAAAAAAAGAGAGAGAGAGAGAGAATTAATGGAGAATTCTTGGTATAGTTCCAGAGAGGTTTTTACTTGGGTCCAATCTTTGCCTCCATTTGTTTCTTTCGGTGTTACAGTAACTTCAACTTCTCATTTCTGGTTGAGGACTTTCTCTTCATTCGGTGGGCTGTTGCAGTGAGGGGCTTATGTTTAGTGGCTTTTGGGTTATTATGTGCATGGTGGTGCTCAGTCTGAGGAGCATTATTGCTGGTTGAAAGTAAATTTCAGCTTTGATTTATGCATGGTAGAGTTGTAGTATTGGGAATTTTCGAAGAAACATAGTAACCAATCCCTCAAGAATAATAAGTTCCAAGGCTAATAAGGTGTGTGCTTTTGAGCTCAATTAAAGATTGAAGGGCAGTGTAACAAATTGTCAATTGGTGTTAGATTTCAAGAAGTTAATAGGAAAAGCTCTTATATTGTTCGACTTCAAGAGAACATTCAAGTGAAAGAGCAAAAAATTTGTCTTGGTGTGATGGACATTTTTAAGAAGCATTTCCTAAGGTGTCCAATCCGTTACATAATACTGGAGGTTTGTGGAATGAGTTTCAAGTCATCAAGGTGAGTGGAATTCTTCTACCCCTGGATGCATGTGTTTTTCTCTGTAAGCTATTTTATTTTATCTCAAGTAATTATCTATATTGCTCAGTGTTTATGCACTATAACGTTTGAAAGTAAGTGCTATCAACCTCCTAATACTTCTGATTTGTAATTATCATTTTTGTATATTTTAAATTCACAATGCATGAGCTACTTTTTAAGATTTATGTCGACTTCTGAGTTATATTGAACGTACTAGGTTAAATGATTGCTCATGCATATTTTACAGCGTTAAGTTTTTATATTTTTACATGGTTATTAACTTCTTATTCTTCTACGAATGTTTATCAAAATTTTGATATGAACCTATTGTATTTGTTTTTCATGAACAATATTACAAAAGGGATTGAACTTATGTGATGGATGAAAATGGTTTTTTGGGTGAATCCTTTAACTACTTACAGAGAGAAACCCTAGGTGCACCTAGTAAAAGTGATTGTCCATGGACTATATTCTGATACAGTGGTATCCGTGAGATTACTCTGGATCTATACTCAGTGACTTGAATGCTATCTCTGATAGCCGAATTGTTGCAGTACAGTGTATGATATATGTAAATATGAGAGTTTCTCTTGTAAAGAAGCAGTGGATCCATTTTGTTAAATGTATTCATATTTCCGTGAATTATGCTTATACCGAGAAACTTTGGAGCAGACTTGTTTTATTCCATTGAGCAGTTTTATAAATACTTTTTCTTGTAAGATTTGATTTACTGGATGATCATAATTTGTTTTCTATGCTGGACAAAAGTTTGATATTGACTTGAGATCGGATTTTAATGCCTTTGATAGTTCCAGTTGAATTCTGTTTTGGTAATATATTATTGATGTGATTTTAGTTTTTTTTACTTGAAATTCAACGTTTTTTTGTATCCACTTGTGCATACTAAATAGATCTAATTTATTTTCAAACTTGTACCCTCGGGTAGAGGTTTCTCATCTCATTGAGTCTTGCGACTCACCCCTCTCTTAAATTTTTTCAGGAAAGGTGTTAATACCTTTGCTAGTTGACCTTCCTTTGCTAATGGAGCAACGTTGGATTGATGGTGGACAGTTGGACAGGGCTTGCATAGTCAAAGTTAATTGTGTATGTTTAATTTTGTTTAGCATGTTCCATTTGTCGATTCTGAGTCCAACTGTTTTAATTATTCAAAGCTGTATTTCGGGTACACATATTGCTCTATCTAAAGGTGGGCTTGTCCACCATTTTGTTTTGGTAATATCAAAATTTCGTTAGAAGCTTGGGGACTTTGATCTATTTTATTACAAGGTTTGCATATGTGAAAGTTTAGGCTTATAGGATGCCATCCTATTGGTGGTTTCCTATGCCGGTCATGTGCCCAGTTTTGGGGCGTGACACCTTTCCCTATTAGTTCAATCAAAACTGATTCACCTTTTGAATTAATACATTGTGACATTTGGGGCCTTACAAGACTGAATCTTTTATTGGAGCACATTACTTTCTTTCCATTGTTGATGATTTTAGCAGGGGTGTGTGGGTCTATTTGATGAACTACAAGTCAGAAGTTAGTCAATACTTGCCTATGTTTTGCAATATGGTGAAAACGCAGTTTGGGAAACAAATTAAACACGTAAGGATAGACAATGAGACAAAATTTCAGTCCAATCATATGCTTAGATATTATGAAGAACATGGAATGATAATACAGACATCGTGTGTTAACACTCCACAGCAAAATGGGGTGGTTGAGAGAAAACACTGATACATTCTTGAAACAGCTAGGGCATTGAGGTTTCAGGCTGGTCTACCTGTGAAATTTTGGGCAGAGTGCATCCTTACTGCAGTTTATCTGATAAATAGGCTACCATCCACAGCCATTAGTAATAAGACCCCTCATGAGGGTTTGCTAGGCAGGATGCCAGACTATGGTCATTTGAGAACTTTTGGATGCTTAGCATATGCCTATAACCATAGTAAAGGCACGGATAAATTTACTGAAAAGGGGGAGACCCTGCGTTTTCATTGGCTATCCTAACAATCAGAAGGGTTACAGACTCTATGATGAGAAAAATGATATAATTTTCACTTCCAGAGATGTTGTGTTCTTTGAAAACCAATTTCCTTTTAAATGCAGGAAAGAAGCGCAAGAGACATCTGGAAACATAGCTAAAGAACTTGGGAAAGACCAAGAATATGAAGATTGATCCCGATTATCTACTTCACTTGGAGATAATGAGACGGAGCCCACATTGACCAGTGGACTGAGTAATACACAATCTGACGACACTGGGCTTGCATTAAGTGACTCAGCCTAAGAAGCAAATAAAAATAATGACCCAGCAATTAATGGGTCCCAAAGAATGAGAGAAGCCGAGATCCAAGGTACTGGAAGTTCATTATCGTTGGGCTCGGCCAACCTTGATATTGCAGACCCTGAGCCCATTAGTGAGAGTTCACACTCGAGGCCCCAACGTCCACGTAGATGCCCAAAGCACCTTCAGGATTTTGAAGTTGAGCTTCCGCTCTCCATTATGGGCAGCGAAAGTCTACCCACTGAACATTCCAATGCTAATCAGGTTCGTTACCCTTTATCTCAGCACGTCAGTTATTCTAAATTTTCACTTGCACATCGTGCGTTCCTAGCGGCAGTAACCTGTCAGGATGAACCCAAGTATTTCATGAGGCCGTGAAACACCCTTATTGGAGAGAAGCCATGGAACAAGAAGTTCAAGCTTTGGAAGCAAATGGAACATGGTCCTTACAGCACCTTCCACCTGGAAAGAGACCAATAGACTCTAAGTGGGTATACAAGATAAAATACAAACCCAATGGTGAAATAGAGATATACAAAGCGCGACTGGTTGCCAAAGTGGTTATTGTCAAGTGTCTTTTAGCAGTGGCAGTCAAGAAAAACTGGGAAGTCCACCAACTTAATGTCAATAATGCCTTTCTTCATGGGGATCTTGATGAAGAAATCTATATGCGAGTTCCATAGGGATTTGTAAAGAAATAGGAGACCAAAATATGTAGACTGCATAAGTTCATATATGGATTGCGTTAGGCATCACGCAATTGGCACCATAAATTCACTAATGCCTTGATCAGTATTGGTTTCCTACAGTCTAAAGCAGATTACTCTCTTTTTATATATAGGGACCAAGGATTTATCTTGCGGCATTGATATATGTTGATGATGTATTACTTGCAAGCAATAGTCAGTTACAAATCCAGAAGGTGAAAGCTTTCCTTAACAAAGAATTCAGTATCAAAGACTTGGTTCCATTGAAATATTTTCTAGGAATTGAGGTTGCGCGCTCACCAAAGGGAACGGTTCTGAGTCAGAGGAAGTACACCATCGACATTCTAGAAGAATGTGGAGTGCAAGCTTGCAAACCATCTCCATTCCCCATGGAGCAAAACCATAGACTTCGAGCTGACAGAGAGGGCACTGATGCCGATGCCTCCTAGTACCGGAGGCTAGTAGGACGCCTTCTTTATCTTACAGTGACCCGACCAGATATCACTTATGCTGTTAACATACTTAGTCAGTTTGTTGGAGCACTCAAGATGGAACATATGGAGGCAGTCACTCGGGTATTACACTACTTAAAAATAACGGTTGGACAAGGAATCATGTTTCCCATAGCTGGGGCTTTAACTCTCACTGCATATTGTGATGCTGATTGGGGTGGTTGTCCAATCACCAGGAAGTCATGCACAGGATATTTCATCCAACTTGGTGGGGTACCTATTTCATGGAGGACAAAGAAACAAACAATTGTTGCTCGCTCATCGGCTGAAGCAGAGTACAGGGTTATGGCATCCACTACTAGTGAGATTATCTGGCTCAGATGGCTATTGCAAGATTTAGAAGCACAACAAGTTGATCCCACAACCTTATTCTGTGATAATCAAGCTGCCCTTCATATTGCTGCCAACCCAGTTTTTCATGAACGAACAAAACACATTGAGATGGATTGCCACTTTGTTAGAGAGCGACTCCAATCCAATGAGATACTACCCACCAAGATATGGACAGGCAATCAATTAGCTGATGTGTTTACCAAAGCTTTGGGCAGAGACCGTTTCAATTCACTGGCATGTAACTTGGGCATGATCAACCTTCATGCTTCAACTTAAAGGAGAGTGATAAAGTTGTTGATACAAACCTACCAAAGTCTATCTGCTCCTCCTCTGCACCACACCAACCTTATTACAGTGTAGACTTAAACCTGCAGCACGTTACTCCTGCATGATTCTCTTATCAAGGCTGTCTCCTTGTACCAATGGGCTAAACACTGACGTTTCACCCATTTGCTCACTACTAGAGTTGGCTTTAGGAGATCCGTTAAGATTTACTTCCTTTTAGTGCAAAATGTTACAGGGGCATTTGTTTTATTTCTTTGGTATTTTCCTTGTTAGTCAACGGCTTCTTTTAGCCGCTGCTTTGTCGTTTATTGCTTTCCGTTGGTTATATAGCCATTCTTTGTAATTGTAACAGTAAGTAAGAAAGAGAGAAATATATAGAGACATATTTTTCCTCTTCCAGATTATTTCAGTCTACCCAAACAGAACTCCCTCCTGAAAGGGAAACAAGACATCTATCTGCAAATTTTCTGGGAAGAATGTCGAGTTTTGGCAATGATGATCGTTCAACAAAGAAACATCCTTGTATATCACAAAAATCACTGACTTTACTCTCTGTATTTCACCACTTCTTTAAGGATGATAAAAGTTCAGGAAGTTATCTACAAGTACAGAGAATTGAATCAATAGAAGCAATCAAGTTTGAAAATCTGTAATTATTATAAAAAAATTAAGAGAAAATTATTTATAGGTGCTACACTAAATTTTTATTTGAAATCATTTATTATTGTTGATTTTTTTATTCTTTATAAAAAATGATTTAATTATAGAAAAGTAATTATTATGTTAGTATAAAAATAACAGTTTTTTATAATTATATAACCATTTTTTATAAAAAGAACAAAAAATAAAATGAACTGAAAATGACAAAAAATATAAATTGAATGCGCATAAAGCATCACATGAAAATTTGATGTCTGGCACTTAGGAATACAAAAAATTAATTTGGTCATACATATAACATATGCATGTCAAATTGAAATTCCTATGTTTGTGAGCCTTTGAGCAAAAATAACTTCCTGCCTGACCATTGGGATTTCATTTTATTTAATGAGGGATTTATTTTACAGTTTATGTTGGAAAGATATTGTAATTGTAATCAATGAAAATGAATTATAGTCTCATATTTAATCTACTTTTAAATGCCATGTTATTGGTTTTTTCGAAATTTAGATTCGTGAAATTGTCTCCAATTGCATGCAATTTAGTTGGGGGCATTGCAGTCGTTTAGTTTGAATTGGATAACCAGAATAAGAAAGAAAAAAAAATCTCAAAATGTATGTCTAATACATATTAAATGATTACGATGTAATTGTACTATGTATAATTACATCTTAACTGTACAAGATCTGATCTGATTTATCATTGATCTCAAAATTATTTTAACACTAGAAATTTTGTTAGATTGGCCAGTTAACTCATAAATAACTTTGGCCCTGTTTGGTTTTGTTTTTAAAAATTATTTTTTTATTTTTTTATTGTGCGAGAATAAAAAAATTCGTTTGGATAACTGTTTTTATCAGTTGTTTTTAAAAATTATTTTTTAAAAATAATAATTAGAAAACAAAAAAAATAATTTTTGTATATTTTGATTTGTTTTTGTCATATATTTTTTAAAAAATATAAAAAATAACTGATAAAAAATATTTTTATCTAAATAATTTTTTTATTTTATAAAATTATTTTTTAAAATTATTTTTAAAAATTAATAAAATAAAAACCGTTCTAAACAACTTTTTATTTTTTTGTCTGTTACATAGTATGCCACCGGTTACAGGGTTCAGTTAGAAACCATTGCTTATAGCACACCAACTACTGCGAATTAAGTTAGGCGCCCAACCACCCTCATTCAAATTGCAAGATGTCATTGTCTCCTTAACAAACTAAAGTTGGAAAAGTTTAAATATATATTTTAAATTAATTTCGCAACTCACAATAATTTTAATATTATTAAATCATAGATTTATTATTTTGACATGATAATTTTAATTTACTTGTCATTAGTGTTTAATAAATTAATTTTAAACACTTATTTGTACAAAGCAAAATTCATATTTAAAATTTAAAATGATTGTTAAAAGCTTAAACATGAGAGGGAGTAAGTACATGTACATGTATGTATATGAGAGAGCCACAGAGGCAGGTGGATTGATGGGCTCCATAAAGATGGCCATGTGCACCATTTATTCAAGGATGGCCCGTCTACCTGTAACATAAATTTGAACCTAACTCTTTGGCAGTTGGCAATCATAATTTCCCTCAAATTAATTTCCTCCATCCATCATTCCCTCCCTTGGCGGTGCGTAACATCCCAGTATAAACCCAATACAACCAAAATAGCATGTTCATTGTTCAACATAACATTGATTGATTGTTCAATAATAGTACAACAATGATACTATAGCAAATTCTGGAGACAGTACCAACCCACCCAAGCCCATACTGTCTGTGATAGTAGGCCCTGGCCCAACTTGAAAGGCCATATCTTCCATGCACAAGCCCAGAGACAACCTTGAGGAATTTACTAATGGGGGATGAAGACACCCTTGGTAATCAATCACCTTGATTTGCCTATTCCGCCTATGACCCCGCCAATACGCATGGATTGTTGGCCTCCATCAGTAAATTACTCTTTTAGAGACAATTATTACTCTTTCTATATATTAATATTACACTCGTAAGAAAGGAAATGATTTTAATTATTAGTTTCCAAAAGTAAGTTTAATTGTAATTTTGTTTATTAATTTGGGACAAATATAGCCACCAATTGTTAATTTGGAATTCTAAAATGATACGTAGCTATCCCCATTTTGGAATATGAGTCAACAACACGGCAAACCTGATCATTTTCTAATTGGAATTGAAAGCTATAATTAACAAAAAACAAATCAGTGCGTATGCGTTTTTAATTATGGAGTTAGTTAATTAGCAATTGATGGGGACACATGCCCATTGCCCACTCACGCAATTTGCCTTAAGTTTATTGCTTAATTATAACATTGATGTGAGAAATTGGAAACAAAGCGACCCTCCCCAAAAGTTTTCATATTTGTTAAGCACATGTCATCCAATTATTGTGGGCAGGGCCAGGGTAGGCTTAGGTTGGCTTTTGATCTCCAGCACACACAAAGCTCCAAATGCATCCTAAATTAATCAACCTCTATTATTTATTTTGTTATGGAAGCCTAATTATTAAAATATGGCTACGTGTATATGAAACCAAGCACATATACTTGCCTTCTATATTGCTTGTTTATTGTGGACGAGAGAAAAGGTAGAACCAATCAAATGTTTATGAGAAGCATTTGATACTTAGTTTTATCACATCCCAATAGATTTGTCCCCCAAGTGCCCATATATATGGACTACTTGACCCTCCAACAAAAAATAATAACACTATTCTCAGTCTCATTTTCATAGCATTTTTAATTCTAGATTACGATCCTGCCACGCTGTCTTCCACATCAATCAAAATAAATAAACAAAAACATCAACTTACATATTACGCCCCTTCAGTTGTACATTTTAAATTGTTGCTTCACAATTTGAAATTTTTGCCATCCAATCTGTGTAATGAAGAATAAGTTTAGTTGTTTTGCCTTCAACACTCATCCGAGCTAATTCGTCAGAATTATTAATTTATTCATATTAGGGGAAGAGATCAGAGATGTCGCAGTCATGGAAGCGCATAGGTGAGACCAAGCTCTACTACCGTCCATCCTTGAACAGCTGTCATCTGGACCTCCTGGAACTGGAACCTTCACCGTCTCTCTCAGTATATTATTTCCCTGCGACAGATCTCTGGATCTTGCTATGCACTTGCTAGGTGTAATATAATGTGGAGCCCAATGGTGGCCCCACAAGACAACCTGTGGGGCCATGTGTAGTGTAATTTTTATGAGAGCTCCAGGACCCACTTTCCCTCTGTCCCCGAAGAATCTGTTTCCCATCACTGTTTGGCTATGTGCCAATTGGGACCCAGTCCATGCAAAGCTGACTAACCCACTTACCCACAGATTCCTTCCTCGCTCGCCATCACCTTATTCCTACCCATCATACTTCTTTCGGTAATTTTATATGGCTGGCGATAATAGAACAATCCACCATTATCCTTGTCTTTCATTACGTGAAAGAATAAATTACAATTCAAATCCAACACCCAAGTTTATTTTCATCCATTAAACCACCTACGATCATGTTTTTATTATACAATTTATTGAGCCTGTTCCCTTTTTCAGCATTTATTTTCTAAAGAGAAAAGGGAGAAAAGAGATTAATTTTATAATTATATTACGCCATATAGACTTTCTATCACTAACCTTAAAATTTTCTAAAAATTCACAGGTTCACAAACAATGTAACACCATGGACGTTATAATGGAAGAAGGGAACTAGATGAATGCAATTTTCAATTCCCCATTACTACCAGAAAGGAAAAAAATAGGGAGGATTAGGTACTTTTGGTTTAGATTTTAAAAATTATTTTTTTATTCGATGAGAATAAAAAAATTTATTTAAATAACTGTTTTCATCAATTATTTTTAAAAATTAAAATAAAAATAATTTTTTTATATCTTGACTTATTTTTATTATTTATTTTTTAAAAAATATAAAAAATAATTAATAAAAAATATTTTTATCCAAATAATTTTTTTATTTTTTTTATAAAATTATTTTAAAAAATAATTTTAAAAAATAATAAAATAAAAATCATTTCAAACTCCTTAAATTTAGTTTGTTTTTTTTTTTGTTAATTATGTATCAGAATATTATGGAACTACAACGCACTTCCAAAATTACTTGCCCATTGACAAGCAAAGAAGGCGACCGACTCCCACTCTCCAAACAAGCATGAGAATAAAAATTACAAAAATTAAAAGAAAATAAAGGAGGGAGAAAGAGTATATAAACATATTTCATAAGCTTTGAAACGGCATAGCTAGCTAAGAATTGCATCCTAGGCCGGTGATGTTACAAGGCAGCCACTGTTTCGCCATTGCTGGTGACTTGATACCCAGCAGAAGCAGCCATAACTTGTTTCTTCGATGTCAAAGAACACTTCTCCTTCCTCTCATCCTGATTCATAGCCTGTTGACGGCATTCTAGACTGCAGAAAGCACTGTCACCTCTGCAAAATTTAAGAAACCTATCAGTTAATTTTATGTAAATCCATGATTTGACCTCTATTTAATCTTTAAATCGGAGAAATACATCTGTGATGATCAGGGAGGCAACCTTTAGTAGTTTTTCGTGTTTGATGTGAAAAGAAAAAAATTGGGTGATTATTAACTGATATATAGCAAGGAAGACTTGAAAATTATGGCCACCGGATTGAACCCACAGAGAAAAAAGTCCATTTTCGAAAGCGGAAGTCGTTAAAGGAAAACAAATTCTGAAAGTATGAAGTGGGAGAGAGAAGCTTGTTTGAGGGAGACACACGAATTAACATCATCAACAAATTCACGAAAGTCACCCTGAAAAATGGGAAACTAAATGTGAGAGAAGATGTGTGTATATATATATAGGTACCTGTACATGTAGATGTCACGGGTGGGTACTAAGCGACGTTTGCAGAGAGAGCAAGCACGCAAGAAGTCAGCGGTCTCTGCGAAATCGACGGAATGCCTTCTATGGTTTCTGGGTGAGACAGTGGCCGCCAGCACCCGATGATCTAACCCATCGTTGAGCCCACCTGGTTGTTTCAAGGGGCCACCACCCCCAACTCCTCCTCCTGGTCTCTGCCGATTAAAGGGATTATTGGGATCAACTGGTGGAACATCGGCGCTGGTGTTTTGATCGAAGGTTATCTCTGACATGCTTGTGGTTCTCTTCATTGGAGGACGAGGTCTCTTCCCTAACAACATCTTCCTTCCTCTGTTGGATCACCAGACTACTACTGCTGCTTTTAGAGGGAGGGATGGTTAGTGAAGAAAACGGTAGAGCCTGGGGAAGATACAACAATAGCCCAAAACCGAGGAGTGAATCTGGGCCGTTGATTCGCAGATGGCCGTGTCCCTGAGTGAGTTCATCATTAGCGATAATAAGAAAGTGCGCACGCATTCAAATATCATATTTTTAAAATTTTCTTTTAATGTTTAATATTAATTAATTATTGTTTAAATCAAATAATTTTTAAACAAAATTTTAAATTTTTTTTAATTTTTTTATATTTTTTTATATTATTCATTCATAATTTTTTTAAATTATTATTCATAAATATAAATATTTTAAAAATATATATAACATAGATAATAATTTATTAATATTAAAAAAATACATTAGGATAGAATCCCCTTAATAAGAATTCTCACTTAACATAACATTTTCTTCACAAAAATAATTTTTATAAAAAGTTATTTAATTAATTATTATTATTAATCTGATCTTTCTTATATTATTTTAACTGGTTACAAATTATTTTTGTGAGTTTTACGGGTTTCGTCATCATTTAATTTTTTATTAAAAATATTATTTACTTTTTGAGCAACTTATTTTGAAATGCATTAATTTTTTTAAATGTTTAAATAAAATCAGTCTAAATTTTTTAATGCTAACTTGCTAAACCTAAAACAGAGCTTCGATACTTTCAAGTATCAAGTTCATAACAGCAATCACTTTGGGTGAGTGTCACTGGCCACCCAAATGTTCACCATGTCATACTATCAAAGATTTGAATTTATTGGAGATTCTTAATTACTTTATGTTATGGTTGATGATGGAGATTGGAGATTGGAGATTGATGAACGAAAAATTGGGATCAGGTGTTTTGTAAGGAGGCGAAGCAAATGAGAAAATCTGATTTGTTTTTTCTTACGTTGGAAGTTTTGTACAAGAAATTGAAGAATTTATTATTTTAATCTTTGAAATTGTATATATATTATAATACCCTGAAATAAGAGTCACTGAATGTAATAAATTAAATTTGGCAAAGGTCAGTGAGTGAGTCATTAGAAAAATAAAGACATAATGGACGTCGAAATAAATAAGGCTCAATCTTGGAAAGATTATGATGCAACGCAGTATTATATTATATATAAATATATAATAATAATAAAAAGAGGAGGAAGAAAACAACGGAAGAGTAAAATAAATTGGGTTGTCCTTAGAAGGGATCAAAATGCAGTGAATGGGAATGGGGGGATTGGACGACGCACGACAGTCGACAGCCGAACCTACCCTGCTGCCATCGCCTATCGCCTATCGCCTATCGCCTTGTTTGATAGTATCACATCGGAGGATGAAGGTAATAGCCACTTTGGGTGATGAAGTGGAAAGCTAATCTCGCACCTATGCAGGGAGAGATTTTCAACAACTACATCTTTAAAGTGTTAATTATTTGATTCTTTGAATATATGGAATATGTTAAAGGGTACACATTCTTTTCTTTTCTTTTCTTTTTTTATGTGAGTGGCCAATTATTTATATACCCCTTGCTTCATGTACAATAGGAGAACAAATTCAAATTTAATGAAGCTACTTTTATAATTTTAAATTCCCAGCTTGTTATTATATACGATTCCATCTGCGAGGAAATTCACCTAAATAGTGTATCCAATTCATTTGTAGCCCTGCAATTTGGGTATTAGGCTTTAAGAATTGGTACTGTACAAAGTTAAAAAGGCATCCCACTTTTGTTTTGATGACTCGAGGAACGAAGGGGACCCCGAAAGGCATTGCTGAGATGAGAGAGAATGCGCAACCCAGCGTGCCTCTTGTCGACTCAACTTGCTTCTCAATCTGATGCACCCTCCACTACCTCTATATCTGAATTTACTAATCACAATATCTACTTACTTTTCTTCTTAGGGGCGTTTGGTACCAGGATTCTTTAAACTTTTTTGAGAATCACTAATTAGGAATCTTAATTTCCTGCGTTTGGTACAGGGATTAAAAATATTTTTTCAGGAAATTAGGATTCCTAGGAACACATTTTAACTAAGTTTCCCACAAAAATTTTCCCATGTTGGGGGATGGTATTCTTAGATTCCTACCCCATGTAAAAATTTTGAGGTATGCAAATGACCATTTTACCCTCTCTCACAAACCATCATGCAACAATTTCAAACCCCAAACCCCAAATCCCGAAACCCAAAACTCCAAACCCTAAACCCCCAAACCCTAAATCTCAAACCCCAAAAATCAAACATTTAAATCTCAAATCCCTAAATCTCAAATCTCTAACCCACAAACCCCAAACCCCAAACTTCCAAACACCAAACTTCAAATCCCCAACCCTAACCCCTAAAC
>JASKGM010054642.1:0-19097 GCA_034509205.1 Ceratonia siliqua | reverse complement strand
CCAAAAGACCCAATTAGACAAGTGGAGACATAATACTTTCAAAATTTGATTTCAATCCCTAATACTTTCAAAAATTATAATTTGACCCCTATATTTTTAAAAATGACAATTTAATCCCTATACTTTCAAAAATTATATTTCGACCCCTATACTTTTAGAAAAATCTTATTTTAGCCCCAATATTTCCAAAAATTTGGGTTTGACTCCTATGCTTTGGAAAGTCCTACTTTAACACCAATACTCTTGGTAATTTCCCATTTATCCATATATTTTCAAAAGTCTCATTTTATCACAAAATTTGAGAAAACCAAAATTTTATAATATCATTATTCTTATTTCATTTTTAGATGATTAAAGGATTTTCAGTAGAAGTCTATCTTTTCCAAAGTCCAAATCCTCGTAGGTATTTAGTGGAGTTATACACTCCCCAATGTCCAAATTTCCTTGAGCTTTCAAAGAAATTTTATATTCCCAAAGCTTCAAGATTTTATAGACATTTAGTGGAGATATGTCCTCCCCAATGTCATAAACCACCATCCAAGCCTTAAGTGGAACTTTCATGTTCCCCTAATGTCCTAGTATCCCCAAATCTGAAATCATACATCTCACTTAATCAATTTGTCCAAATATTTCGAACTACATTGACATTGATCCTTTTCGGGGTACGTAGGCACTTACTTCGTAAGGCAGGTCTAGTTATTTATCTTTTTCATTTTTGTCCATTATTATTTTATTAATAAAAAGGGGTAATTTAAATACACTAAAATTATTAAGCACAAACAATTTAGGGTAACCATCCTTAGGGATTGACGTTGTGGGGTGCCTAACACCTTTCCCACACGTAATTAGACTCCCGAACCTTTCCTCTAGTTCCAAGGGCCAATTTTCTTTTCTTTTTTTAAGGATCCCAATTATCCTTCTAATTAATTGGTGGTGACTCCCATTTTCTCTGTGTTTTCCCTTACGCATCCCAAAGTCATAAAATGATGGCTATTTCACCGGCCGTCACGTTGTGACAGTTTGGCGACTCCACTGGGGATAGTTAGAGAGTTAAGCCCATTATAAGTTGTTTGTGCTTTATATGATTTTAATGCATTATCTTTACCCCTTCCCCCTTTTGTTTTTTTTTAATCATTTGCTTCAACATATAAATATCTACTTCATTTATTTATTTTATTTTTCTACACTTCTAAATGTGCGTGTTTAATTGCTTTTCATATGGCATGAATTATTGGAACCCTAGGGTAGATGACAATATCTGCAATATCTGTTTACACCTTAGAGTATATGACAATTAACTGCTCTTTTATTAATTTAGGGATTTCTTCTTGGGTAGGTGTTAGGATCTAAATCCATATGCTTTTCACACACACTGTGCACCATTCACATTCCTTGCACACACTTATTAGGCCCTGTACCTGGGTCTGTGTGAACCCGAGGAGAGAAATGAAGGTGGCGTAGTGATGCCTAGTGGGATTTTCCCCCAGGTATTCATGAAAGTCTTCACTCAAATTGTTAACTCACTTACTCAGTTGGTGCATGTGTAGGCTCTGTCCACCCTTGCAATCAAACTAGGGAGTCGAGATCCTTACTATTTTAGTAGGGGCAATATGTTCTAAAGCTACTATTGTGAGGAACATAGAAATACCCAAGGCCTTGCACCATTATGACTGTAGAAACAACCTTATAGGAAGAATCAAACCTAATTAGGACACTACAAAGTGTGCTCTCTTATCTTTAAAACTCATCTTGCATTTAACATCAGCATGCATAAAATTGGATTTTACATTGTCATATACTTCTTTACTATTCTAGGTTTGGCATCCAACTTTTTGAACAAAAAACAAAGATTGGCATTGAAATGAGTCAAACTAAGAAAAGAATTGGTGTATCGGTACAAATGGCGGCTTTGGAGAAAATAAGGGTTGTTGAGAGGTCATTACCCCAGATGTTCATGGAATCAATAGAGAATAGACATGGAAAAAAGTTAAATTTGATCAACATACCGGTTTAGTCTTTAGCCCTTGTTACTTTGCAAAAATTTTGGGACCCATCACTCAGGAGTTTTGCATTGCCTTAAGCCCATCTTACTCCAACTAGAAGAATATAGCACGATGATCAATCTACCGGTATCACAATCCACTAAATCCATCTTTTACTCAGGTTGTAACATATCAGATAAGTCCATAGCGAGCCTCTTAAGCAAAGATACTGTCGAGGTTCGGTCAAAAATGGCTAAGAAGGGATAGGCAGAGGGGTTACATAGTAAATTAATAGGAACTGGTATGGAGGAATCGTATACACAGTAACTTGAAAGAAAATTAGTACAGAGAATTCACATACACAGTAAATTAATAGGAACCGGTACGGAGGAATCGCATACACGATAGCTTGAAAGCAGACTGGTACAGAGAATTCATATACACAGTAAATTAATAGGAACCGGTACGGAGGAATTGCATACACGGTAGCTTGAAAGGAGACTGGTACGGAGAATTCACGTACACAGTAAATTAATAGGAACCGGTACGGAGGAATCGCATACACAGTAGCTTGAAAGGAGACTTTTTCGAAGAATTCACGTACACAGTAAATCAATAGGAACCGATACGGAGGAATCCCATACATGGTAACTTGAAAGGAGAATGGTATAGAGAATTTGCATACATAGTAAATTAATAGGAACCGTTATAGAGGAATCGCATACACGGTAACTTGAACGGAGACTGGTACAGAGAATTCACGTACACAGTAAATTAATAGGGACCGGCATGGAGAATTCACATACACGGTAACTTGAAAGGAAACTGGTACGGAGAATTCATATACACAGTAAATTAATAGGAAACTGGTACGAAGAATTCACGTACATAGTAAATTAATAGGAAACTAGTACGGAGAATTCGCGTAAATAGTAAATTAATAAGAACCGGTACGGAGGAATCGCATACACGGTAACTTGAAAGGAAATTGGTACGGAGAATTTGCGTACACAGTAAATTAATAGGAACCGGTACGGAGGAATCGAATACACAGTAACTTGAAAGGAAACTGGTACAGAGAATTTGCGTACACAGTAAATGAATAGGAACCTGGTACGGAGAATTCACGTATACAGTAAAATAATAGGAAACTGGTACAGAGAATTTGCGTACACAGTGAATTAATAGGAATCAATACGGAGGAATCACATACACAGTAACTTGATAGGAAACTGGTATGGAGAATTCCCGTACACAGTAAATTAATAGGAACCGGTACAGAGGAATCGCATACATGGTAACTTGAAAGGAAACTGTAGTCCTAAACCTGATAGTAAAGAGATTACGTGTCATCCTAAAATAAAGGTAAGGTGCAAAACATGAGTCACCTGTTCTATACTTATGTTAAATTATGCTCTAATAAATATGACGCTAATGCAATAAAGATAGTATGGGATGGAGTCAGCTCTTTGGAATAAAATTTTGAAATATGTATTATAATCCTAAGAAAGGCCTGCCAAGCGTGTTTCCTTTCTGTCATTCTCTTATATTCTTATGGATCTCTGTCAAGCTAGTCAGAAGTATTTATTCTCGGTACCTGGGCATTATTATTTCATACTTTGAATCTATTCATTTGGATAAAGGTTTTGAAATCAAATCAAACTGATCAAAAGGGTCTCCGCTATTTTTGTGGGGGCAAGACCAATCACATCCACGCACTCTGAAAGTTATTCAAAGAAAAAAGATAATTAAGATAGAAGTCAATTTAATGAATATAACTTCTTTTATTTGCATAAAGCTTGTCAGCAAAAAGTGTCTTGAATACAAATTCTTCTGTCATTAATGATCGAACATCCAATCAACAAAAAGGAAATATTTTAATAGGTTATAATTTAAAGTATTGAACCTTTTTGGAATTTTACATCGACGAGAAAACAAAAACAATAGGAAATTTTGTCTCAACTAGATTCCCCAACGTTCATAAACACTTGATTCTCAAATCGAAATTGATATGTATCTTCGATTTCTTTGAAGGAGGTACTGCCGATGCTAATGAACACTCTTCAAAGTTACCCCAGCACTCTTCAAAATTGCCCCAGTTTTGATGAATGCCCAATTGCCCTAGTTTTGACTTGTTGATTCAGGCATTACCTCTACCATTTAAGCCGCCCTTTCGGGTTTTTAACTTTGGGGTGCTTTCCTTTTTCTTTTTTGAAATTTTTTTTGTGCCTTACTTTTGCCTAGGTTGCCTTCTCAGGTTTTCAACCTAGCGGCATTTTTCTTCTATAATTCTTTTAGGCATAATAGCGTTTAACTGCATCAGAGTTGATTGGCCTGGCCAATTCTTGTCCGTCTATGTCAGTGAGGATTAAGGCTCCCCCCGAAAAAGCTTGCTTGATGATATACGGTCCCTTGTACTTAGGAGCCCACTTTCCCCTAGCATCTTCCTGGTTAGGGAGAGTTTTCTGAAGCACTAAGTCCCCAGTTTGGAATTCCCATGGCCGTACCTTTTTATTGAAAGCGCGAGCCATCCTCTTTTGGTATAATTGACCATGGCATATGGCAGACAATTGTCTTTCTTTAATTAAATTTAGCTGCTCATATCGAGCTTCAACCCATTTAGCTTCTTCAAGCTGTGCTTCCATAAGTACCCTTAAAGAAGGAATTTCTACTTCAATGGGAGTCATTGCTTCCATTCCGTATACTAATGAATATAGCGTTGCCCTAGTTGACAATCTCATGCAAGTACGATATGCATATAGTACGTATGGTAACTTTTCATGCCAATCCTTTTAATTGACCACCATCTTCCCTAATACTTTCTTGAGGTTTTTATTGGCTGACTCTACTGCCCCATTCATTTGCGGTCTGTATGGCGTTGAATTGTGGTGTTTGATTTTGAATTGTTTACACAGTTTTTTAACCTCAGAACCATTCAGATTAGGTGCATTGTCGGTGATTATTCTTTCTAGCACTCCATACCAACATATGATATTGAGCCTGATGAATTTCATAAATACCTTCTGAGTAATCATGACATGCAATGCCGCCTCAACCCATTTAGTGAAGTAGTCCATAGCCACTAAAATGAAGCGATGTCCATTGGATGCCTTAGGATTGATGGGTCCGATTACATCTAAACCCCACATGGAGAAAGGCCAGGGAACCGTCAAGTTATGTAACGAAAACGGGGGAGCATTGATCCAATTCGCGTAAACTTGACATTTATGGCATTTTTGATAGTAATTGATGCGATCTTTCTCCATGGTAGTTCAATAGTAACCACATCTTAGAATCTGACGGGTCATCATGTGTCCATTAGCATGAATTGCATAAGTACCTTCATGTATTTCTGCCATGATTGTTTGTGCTTCTCGATCATCTACACATCGGAGTAACATTCCATCGTACCCTCTCTTATATAAAATTTCTCCGCTTAGAAGGAAATTGGCAACCAATCGCCTAATGGTTTTCTTATCGTTCTCATCTATACCCTTGGGATATTGCCGAGTCTGAATATAACGTTTAATGTTTGTGTACCATAGCTGTTTCTCGCTTTGTTTGATATTGATGTAATATGCTGGACTGTCACTGGCTCTGACATTAATGGGTAAGACTTTACTCCCTTGATCTATCTTGGTCATAGTGGCCAATGTTGCCAATGCATCGGTAAATTAGTTTTTATCCCTGGTCATATATATGTGAAGGAGATTTCTTCGAACTCTTTGACTAATTCAGACAAATATTTCTGATATGGCACTAATTTCGCATTCCGAGTTTGCCATTCTCCCTTAACTTGGTAGATAATGAGGGCAGAATTGCCGAATACTTCTAGCTTCCTTATATTCATAGCTAGAGCTTCTTGTAGCCTGTTAACACAAGCTTCATATTCAGTAATATTATTTGTATAGTCAAAGTCCAGTTTTATAGCGACTGGGAACTGTTTTCCTTCTGGGGAGATGATAATGGCTACAAGACCATTCCCATGTATATTTGTGGCCCCATCAAAGTATATCTTCCAATTTCCCTCTTCTTCAGACTCTTCAGCAATCAGAATGTCCTGTTCTGGGAACTCAAAATCTATCGAGTGATGTTCGCTTACAGGGTTATCTTCCAAATGGTCTACGATGACACTCTTTTATCGCCTTGGCCGTAATATACTTGATATCATATCCTGACAGTATGGCCTGCCATTTATTGACTCTTCCCGATAAGTGAGGTCTTTCAAACACATACTTTAACGGATCAATTCTGGAAACTAACAAGATGGTATAATATGCCAAATATTGGTGAAGCCTCTTAGCAGTCTAAACTAAAGCGCAACATGTCCTTTCGATTGAACTATATCGACTTTCATACTCGTTGAACTTCTTACTCAAGTAGTAAATTGCTCTCTCCTTTCTGCTGTTTTCTTCATGTTGAGCAAGCATAGCTCCCATTGATGTTGGGAGAACAGAAAGATACAACAGTAAGGGCCTATCAGGAATGGGTGGCACTAAAACTTGTGGATTTTGTAAGTATGGTTTTACCTTGTCGAAAGCTTTTTAGCATTCCTCATTCCATTCTCCAGGGTTGTGCTTCTTTAAAAATTTGAACATCGGTTTGCAAGTACGGGTCAAGTTAGCAATGAATCTAGATATATAATTGAGCCTCCCTAGGAAACTCCTGACGTCTTTCTCTATTTGTGGTGAAGGCATATCTTGAATGACCTTAATTTTATCAGGGTCAATTTGGATTCCTTGTTGGCTCACAATGAAACCTAGCAATTTCCCTGATGAAACCCCAAACGTGCATTTATTGGGATTTAAACAAAGTTTATATTTTCTTAATCGTTCAAACAATCTCCTTAGTACCGCTACATGACTTTCCTCATCCTTAGATTTGGCTACTATGTCGTCCATGTACACCTCTATTTCTTTGTGTATCAGATCGTGGAACCACCATGGCCCTTTGATAAGTAGCTCCTACATTTTTTAGCCAAATGGCATTACTCTATAGTAGTATGTTCCCCATTGAGTGACAAAAGTTATCTTTTCTTTGTCTGCCTCATCCATGCGAATCTGATTATACCTTGAATACCCGTCCATAAACGAGTACCTAAGGTTGACAGCCGTATTATCTACCAACACATCAATGTGAGGCAAGAGAAAGTCGTCCTTAGGGCTTGCCTCGTTCAACTTCCTATAGTCAACACACATCCTTACTTTCCCGTCTTTCTTAGGGACAGGCACTATATTCGCTACCCACTCTGGATATTGGGTTACTTCAATAAAACCGGCTTCTATCTGCTTCACCACTTCCTCCTTAATTTTTAAGGACAGCTCCAGTCTCATTCTCCTTAATTTTTGCCTCGTGGGAGAGTAATTAGGGTTCAAAGGAATTTTATGTGTTGCTATTTGAAGGCTAAGACCTGGCATGTCTTGGTAAGACCATGCAAAGGCATCCATGAATTCTTTGAGGAGTGCGACCATTTGTTCATTTCCTGGGTTATTTACAAGCTTGAGTTCTTTCTTGTCTTCTTCTGTTCCCAAATTTATTATTATGATATCCTCGTTATGAGGCCCCCTTCCTCTTTTGGACGATTCAATTATCGTGGCGAACCTTTCCATTATTTCATTATCCTCTTCCTCATAATCATACATATCAATTTCGACGTGAGAATCAATTAATGGACATTGAGTAATTTTGTAAAGACGAGGATTTTGGGAGGAAACAAATTCCCTGGATCATGAGAATGAAAATAAATTAAAATGCTGAGGGAACAGGAAATAAACATGGAACAAGAGATGTGACAAAATGAACTAGATACTTTATTGATAATTTAAGTCCGACATTTAAGTAATGTTTTACATGACCTTGGACATCGGTCAAGTGAACTGAAAAATACTTTTTTTTTTCAAAATTAAATATTACTCTAAAGTGCATATGTTTGGGATCAGCCTTGCATCCCAATTGTCCAGTGGTCGGCTTTCATGGTCTGGCTTGAACTGACTTTCGCGACCTTCTCCATTGCCTAGGGTGTTCACCTCCCTATCTGGCTACGCATAATGACATGCTGATGCAAAAGTATTACGTATAGGGGGAATGCCCCTGTTGCTTCCTTTCTAGCCGAAATTCATATCCTAATCCCTGGCGGCCAATATTCTCGACAACTTCATTGGGTGTTGGAATGCCCTGTAGGTTTCAGTCCAAACCTTTTCCCAGCTGATATCCATTTTTGGCCATGATTTCTCCCACTACATTTTTGGGTCTGACAGCCTGCTCGCCTGTAGTTGCCTTCTCAGAAATCTCTAAAGCTTGAAAAGAATTTCCCAAGTCTTGGTCAATGGCTTCGACGTAAGGGATTGACCATGGTTTTGAGACCAACATCTCTTCTTCGCTTTGAATAGTTACAACCTTCATTCCTTCGATGAATTTGAGCCTTTGGTGCCATGAAGAAGGTACAACTCTTACTGCGTGGATCCAGGGTCTTCCCAATAATAGCGTATACGAAGGCTCGATATCCATAACCTGGCATACTACCTAGAAGGTACTTGGACCAATTTCTAGCTTTAGAGTGATGTAGCCCTTAACCTCTCTTCTTGTGCCATCGAATGCTCGTACTACAAGGCCGCTTATCTGCATGTCTCCTATGTTGATTGGCAGTTGGAGTAGAGTTGAGTATGCCAATACATTCAACAATGAACCATTGTCGACTAGTACATTTGAAACAATACATCCCTCACATTTGGCGGTAATGTGGAGGGCCCGATTATGATGGCTCCCGGACGCACTTAGATCTTCTTCTGAGAAGGCGATCATATTGGATACACATAATTCACCATGTCTTCAAATTTCTCTGGGGTGATAAAGGGAGTAATGTAGACTTGATTTAGCACTTTCTGTAATGCTTTTCTATAAGCTTCTGAACTGAGAATTAATGATAGGAAAGAAATTTTAGCCGGCATTTTTCCCAGTTACTCTATAATGTCATACTCACTCTGCTTCATTATTTTGAGGAACTCATCTTCTTGATTAAGGTTCAGCGCGATCTCCACTACCGCTTCTTTAACTTTGCTTTTCATTTCCAGGTTTTCAGGGGCATATGCTCTACCGCTTCGGGTTATGCTTCCTACAGCCAAGTTGTTTGCACTAGTGTCCTCTTGCTCTGAAGGTAACTCTGTAGTTTTTGTAGGGTTTTGAATGGTCACTGTTGGGTTGTACACCCAAGGGACCGCTTTATCACTAATGTAAGGGAACGGTGCCGGTGTACTGATTATCATGATCCGTGTTGATACTGTATTTGTGGGTAATGCTTACCAGGCTGTGAGGATCATAGGTCTAGGAAAAAACCCTTCTCTGCTGATCACTGTGACCTCTGGTATTTGCTCTCCCCTTGAGAGTTATATAACTCCCAAGGTAATCCATCTTTGCAAGGCGTGCTGGAATGCCTTGCAGTGCTCTATATCATGCTCTTGGGCTGATTGGTGATAGATGTAATAAGTGTCTGAGTCAAAATTTTCCTCATCTAATTCCATCTCTCCAAGGTTTCCCATATCAAACCCTGATGAGCTTAGCCTCTTAAAGATTTACAGCTTGGTCATTTTTATCTCTGAGACTTTTCTTATAGGGATCTGTCCTTCTAAAATAGTACCCAATTAGTTATTATCCTGATGATTAGGCAGGGGGTTGGTGTTGATGTTGGGGTTTATGTAGTTCATTTTCATAGCCCTGATTTTAATTAACTTCATGACCGGTCTTTGAAAGGTCTGACAGTTTTCTATCGAATGCCCAGCACCCCATAGTGGTATATACACAGTTCGTTTAACCTATACCACATCAGGTAGGGGACTTGAATTGGTTCAGTGGGCACTAGGCTAATGAATCGCTCATCAAATAACTTTTTGTACAAATCTGTGTTAGACATTTGAAAGTTTGGAATGGTTCCGTATTTTGGTTTCACTTGTTTTGTTGGAAATTATTTCATCCTTGATCGGACGTCTGTCTTTGGTTATAATTGGATTGGTACCCTGGCCCCTTATTTTGGTAATAGGGATGAGAGTCGTTTTGGTATTCTTGGCAGTTGTCCTAAACATAACCGACTTCAAGCTCTTTTTTCTTCTGTGAGAAGTTCCTCTTCTGATTTGATCAATTGGGCTAGTTATTTTCCACTTGAATTTTTTCGTTTCGAATCAACACTTTTATTCTCTCGCCTACTTTAATAAGATCCGAGAAGTATTAAAGGCACTACCTGCCATGAGCCTTACGTACAGAGACCTCAAAGTTCCCAAAACGTAAGAGCAAGTTTCGAAATTCGCCATCGGAGGTTGGACCTCGGACGCCAATTTCTGCCATTTCTGTGCATACTCCTTGAAGGTCTCTTTTTCCCACTTTTGCATAACCTGGAGTTGTTCCCTAGTTGGGGCTGTATTAAGGTTAAACCTATATTGCTTGAGGAAGGCATCAGCTAGGTCATCCCAACCTTTAATCTTAGAGTGGTCCAGCATTATGTACCACTGTAAAGCGGCACCTGTTAAGCTCTTGTGGAAGAAGTTTAGTAGCAGCCTTTCATCGTCCCCGGCGACTGCCATCTCGGTCTAGTATGATCTTAAATGATATTAGGGATTAGTATTTTCATCGTACTTCTCAAATTCGAGCACTTTAAAGTCCTTTGGGATAATGACATTGGGGGTTAGCCATAATTCCTTGGTGCTAATAGCCCCGAATACCCCCATTCCCTTAATGGCATGGAGTTTTTCTTTGAGATTGTGAAAATTCTCGAAGACTTTCCTTTCCCTCTCAGCTTCTTCATCCCTCGTAGGGGGAGTAGTAGGTATTTGATCAAATTCAAAATTACCATACAGAGCTGCATTCCCCGTACCTGGGGGGAATGTGGCTACTAGCGATGGTTGTGGGACATTGTTAGCCATTCTTGGCATCCCTGATGCTTGACCAACATGGAATGTGTCTTGTTGTGGTGGGGGAGTTTCTTTACTCCTCATGTTTTCTGCGATGAATTCCATGAACTTGGCCATCTGATCTTGCAACTGATCCATGCGGTCCTCTAACCTTTGGACATTTTTCGCATTGGTCATCTTGATCGACATAGCAATTGATATAGTGTAAATTTGACGGACAGGTTGGGTACGCTTAGCCAGACCTTTTCTCAGAGGTGGAATGATGAAATGATAATTATTTTCCTATAGAGTCAAAATGATATGCATTGTTAATGTTTAATTAACATTTATTACCATTGAGGCCCAGCGTCGTTTGTGTTTAAATTTTTATGGCAAAGATTGGCATTAAAGTTTTGTCGTTGACCATGTTCTTTTTAAGAGTACAATACCCTATAACGAAAAACATGGTGTATGATATACAGGGACCTATGTCACTTGCATATCGTTCCAAGAGAAACTCGAGTCCCATATTCCTTTGAAAGTACGATATTTTACCAAGTTGAACATAATTGGTGAATGCTTAGGGAGGTTTTAAACCATCACATAGGTGTCACCACATCGCATCCTTGTTCGTACTGCTTGGGGACTTATGAGAGCATAACATAGCAATCAATTCATATACATAGTTGTGAGCAAAAGATTTGGATTTCATTCATTAATCTCAAAAAGTACAATATTCACGATCCAGATGCATTTATCCAAGCGACGAATAAGCTCTTTAGATAAGCCCATGAAAGCTAGTAAATCAGGAGACGATCTTGGTACTACTATCGTCTCTGCTCGATGAAACCTTTTAATAAATTCTGGCAGCTTATCTTGCACTTCCCTCTACGTCTCTTCACAAACATTTAGGAGCCAGGTGGCTATATCATATAGCATATGATAGTACTTCCTCCACTCCGCCTCCAAACGTTCCTTTTCATTAAGGTATGCCATGAGATCGGCCGATACTAGCTCAATCATGTTAAGAACAATTTGGTTCATGTTATTTAGGCAGGCTATCTCTGCTCTTGCACCTGCCAAAATTTTTCGTAAAAGGGTATTGGTGGATTGCTCCTGTGCCAATAAGTTATCGGCATGTTTTAACCTTTTCCTGTTTTGGATCTCATTGCTTTCTATATGCTCAGCATTTTTCCTGGCTTGCCCTAAATCCCATATCCATAGTTCTTGATGCGTACGGAGGCTTCCCCTGCCTATTCAGATTTCTCTTTCTAGCTCTTTTACTCGTTGATTCGAAATCTTATTTGCTCGAGTTAAGCTTAAATTTTCTTCTTTAATCATCGCCATACTCGCTGCCAAAGTTTCCACTTTAACTTTGAGCTTCTGTTGCTACTCGGAGGTAACCGGTAGCTATTATGTAGGTGGAAGGTCCTCTTACTTTTGGTCCACCCATTCATAGTACTATTTGGTAGCCCCTGTGGTCCTTTTTCCCAACTCCGGCTTACCCATAATTCTTTTGTCATCCCAAACATGCCTGATTTTCATAATTAGGGTTCTGTTTTCCTTTTGATCATAATAAAAGGAAAACCCTTCGGTTATCACCCTGGACGGCACTTTCTACAGGAAAGCCAGTTGTCTAAGTGCCACTGTCAGGGAGTAAGAGATGCATCCCGTGACACCCATTAGAGGCACAAAAAGAAAACTACCACGACTGTATATTATTTCCTCTCTATTCCACCATGGTAGTTTCCACAGAACTTCCTCATTTTCGGTGTTTCGTAGCAGCTGTTCCCATTCAATGGCATTCTGGACTTCTACCCTTAATGCGGTGAAGAAATCAAATGGTCTCAAATTCGGCATTCTTGAATTTGGAAGCTTCCCTAGGAGATGAGAGACTATCCAAATATATAACATGGGTAGACAGCATTTGAGCTTTCCTCCTTAGTGTTCTTTAGAGAAATTGAGGGTAAGGAAGGACTCCACCAGTATAGCGGGTATTGGACTGACTCCATAATGCCTCATAGCATAATAAACGCTGATGATGTCCCTTCCTACAAAGCTAACCGCTGAAGGGAATAGCACCAATCCATATATCATTATTGATAGTATTTCTATCACTAAGGCCCACTAATTTTCTTTGACTAGCTCTTCTAAGTACTTCTCAAGGTACGCCTGAGGTAACCCCTTTGCCTGTCCCCTCTTAGCCATTTTTGACTGAATCTCAACAGTATCTTTGCTCAAGAGGCTTGCTATGGACTTATCTGATCTACTACAACCCTAGTAAAAGAGGACTTTAGTGGATTGTGATACCTGTAGATTGATCATCGTGCCATATTCTTCTATAGTTGAAGTGAGATGGGCTTGAGGCAATGTAAAACTCCTGAGTGATGGGTCCCAAAATTTTTATAAAGAAACAAGGGCTGAAGACTGAACCGGTATGTTGATCAGATTCAGAATTTTTCCATATCTATTCTCTATTGATTCCCGGAACATCCGGGATAATGACCTCTCAACAACCTTTATTTTTTCCAAAGCCACCATTTGTACCGATACACCCATTCTTTTCTTAGTTTGACTCATTTCAATGCCAATCTTTGTTTTTTGTTCAAAAATTTGGATGCTAAACCTAGAATAGTAAAGAAGTATAAGACAATGTAAAAACCAATTTTATGCATGCTGATGTCAAATGCAAGATGAGTTTTAAAGATAAGAGAGCACGCTCTGTAGTGTCCTAATTAAGTTTGATTCTTCCTATAAGGTTGTTTCTACAGTCATAATGGTGCAAGGCCTTGGGTATTTCTATGTTCCTCATAACAGTAGCTTTAGAATAGATTGCCCCTACTAAAATAGTAAGGATATCGACTCCCTAGTTTGATTGCAAGGTGGACAGAGCCTCCACATGCACCAACTGAGTAAGTGAGTTAACAATTTGAGCGAAGGCTTTCATGAATACTTGGGGGAAAATCCCACTAGGCATCACTACGCCACCTTTATTTCTCTCCTAGGGTTCACACAGACCCGGGTACAGGGCCTAATAAGTGTGTGCAAGGGATGTGAATGGTGCACAGTGTGTGTGAAGAGCATACGGATTTAGATCCTAACGCCTACCCAAGAAGAAATCCCTAAATTAATAAAAGAGAAGTTAATTGTCATCTACCCTAGGGTGTAAACAGATATTACAGATATTGTCATCTACCCTAGGGTTCCAATAATTCATGCCATATGAAAAGCAATTAAACACACACATTTAGAAGTGCAGAAAATAAAATAAATAAATGAAGCAAATATTTATATGTTGAAGCAAATGATTAAAAAAACAAAAGGCGGAAGGGGTAAAGATAATGCATTAAAATCATATAAAGCATAAACAACTTATAATGGGCTTGACTCTTTAACTATCCCCAGCGGAGTCGCTAAACTGTCACAACGTGACGGCCTGTGAAATAGCCATCATTTTATGACTTTGGGACGTGTAAGGGAAAATGCAGAGAAATGGGAGTCGCCAAGGGCCAGTTTTCTTTTCTTTTTTTAAGGATCCTAATTATCCTTCTAATTATTTGGTGGCGACTCCCATTTCTCTGCATTTTCCCTTACACGTCCCAAAGTCATAAAATGATGGCTATTTCACTGGCTGTCACGTTATGATAGTGTCACATGATGGTAACAAGAAGGACACTATAACTTTAGCTGGTGGCCAGAAAAGAACTTCAAGTGTGGCACAAGTTAGACAAAGTCCTGAGACTGTTGTAGGGTTATCACAAGAACAATACAATCCCCTCTTGTAGATGCTAAACCTTAGAGGAGCAGGGTTAATTATAGCTAACAAACCAAAAGAAGCTGTAGGAAACATGGCTGGTAAGAATAATACTGGTAGACTATGGGTAATTAATACTAGGGACACTGAGCACATAATTAGTCATAGTGAAATGCAAGAGGAGATAGAGGATATTGAAAAAGAACCACCCATTAGAATACCCAATGGAGATAGGGTATAGGAAAGGGATGTTGGGAAAACTACATTGCTAAATGGAATGAAACTAAACCATGTTTTGGATATCCTAGACTTTTAGTGCAATTTACTTTCAGTTAGTAGACTGACTAGGGAGTTTAATTGTGCATTGATAATTTCTACAAATTTATGAATGGTGCAGGACTTAGCTACCAAGAACCTGATTGGTCTGAGTAGATAGAGTGGTGGGATGTATTTTCTTGAACCAGTACATATGGGAGTTGTACTAACTATTAATTGAAAGGAAGATTTTGAAACTTAGCATAGGAGACTTAGACACACTTCAAACAATAAAACTCAAGAACTTATACCTATTACCAATGATATTTATGATGGACATGTTTCTTTTTTGTGATTCTTGTATCCGTGCTAAAAAAAAATAGATTACCCTTTCCAGTCAATTCTATAAAATTTGTATTACCTTTTGAGTTAATAGATTGTGATATTTAGGGCCCTTATGAAATTGCTTCTTTCATTGGTGCTCATTATTTTCTTTCCATTTTGGATTATTATAGCAGATGTGTTTGGATATATATATAGTTAAATATAAGTCTGAAGTAAGCCATATTTTACCCACATTCTTTAATATGGTGGAGATTTAATTTGAGAAGAAAGTTAAATAGATTAGGACTGATAACGAACTAGAATTTCAATCCAATCACATATTGCAATTTTATGATGGTTATGGCATTGTTTTATAGACTTCTTGGACTCACACCACAACAAATGGGGTAGTTGAGAGAAAACACAAATACATCCTTGAGATGGCTCGGGCACTAAGACTTCAAGCTGGGTTGCCAATAACATTTTAGGGTGAATGTATCCTTACTACAATGTATCTCATCAACAAATTACCCTCTACTGCTATCAACAATAAGACTCCATAATAAGTGTTGTTAGGAAACAAACCCACATATGTCCATTTGAGAACCTTTGGGTGCTTAGCATATACACATACAATGAGTAGGGAAGAGATCAATTAAGTGAAAGAGGTAGGCCTTACATATTTGTTGGCTATCCCAGCAGACAAGAAGGGTACTAGATGCATGATGTTGAGAAACGGATTATTTACACCTCAAATGATGTCACATTTTTTTTTGAAAATGTCTATCCCTTCGAGCAGTTAAAGGGAGGCCAAGCAGATATAGAAAGGTAATTAGAGCTTAGAGAGCATATACAAAATAAATTGCAGGATTATGTCATGTATGGACTAGATGAGGTTGCTAGACATGAATTCAGCCTACTCACAAACCAACCTCCATGATTCATGATGCCAATTTGGAAAATGGGCTAAGAACCTTTAGCCTATATACAACACTAGACCTTCATAGACATGGCCTCTGGAATGCCAAGCCTACTAAGCCACATGATGAAGGAAGGTTAACTGAAACGAGCTTATTGGGTCTCCATACCAATCCAACAGAACATAATTTTACCTCTGGACCAAGCCATGTAGTATCCATCTGAGCCCACCTCAACGTAGCCCACTCAATGCTTAAATGAAACACACATTCCACATTTAGACCAAGCCCAACACAACAATAACCAACTAATCATGTTGAGTGGACTATACCTACTGCCAATGAGCCCATTTTTAATTTATATGAGCTCCAACCTGATCATGCTACCTCACGGCTCATGCGAACTACACGCTAGCTCATACACTTTGAAAGTTTTGAAGTCATCCTACCAACCTCTATTACACAAGAAAAACTTGTTAAAATTCACTAAGTTACTTATCCCATGTACCATTACCTCTCATACAATAAACTCTCCTCCAATCACAAAGCCTTCCTAGCGTTGTTACTATTCATGAAAAGCCCAAAACGTTTTTTCAAGCTGTGCACATAATTGTTGGCAAGAAGCTATGAGGAAAGAAATTTAAGCCCCTAAAGAACATGGATCATGGAGTTTGGGACCCTTACCCCCCAAAAGAAGGGCCATTGATTCAAAGTGGATCTATAAAATTAAATATAAATCTAATGGGACATTGAGAGATATAAGGCATAACTAGTTGCAAAGGGGAATAGTTGAAGGGATTCATTTCCATGAACCTTTGCACCAGTAGCAGAGCTTATCACCATTCATTGTCTCTTGGTTATTTTTGCAAAGAGGAGGTGGGACCTTTACCAATTATATGTGAATAATGCCTTCTTACATGGTGACCTAGATGAAGAGGTGTACATGTGGATTTCACATGGCTATGCAAAGGTAGAGGAGACAGAGATATGTAAATTACAAAAATCCCTATATAGCCTCTACTAAATTTCCTGAAACTGGTACCACTAGGGGTGTGAACGATTCGGTTAGGTTTAGTTAAGAGCCTAACTATTAACCTAATTGTGCATATGAGAAAGGGTCAGTCCGGTTCGGTTAAGTTAAAAATTGAGAGTATAACCGAACTTAACCAAACCCTTAAATAATGGTTTAGTCAATTTGATTAATTCAGTTAACCGATTTAAAGTTTGATGCACAAAAAATTTAAATCAAGAAATAACCAAATAAAACTATATCTAACTATTTAAGTGCCAAGAATGTAACTTATGAAGGATTTATACCTTTGTGAACATTAACTAATATATATCACTACAAAGATCACACAAGTCATCTTTGGCTAGTCTAAAAATC
This sequence comes from Ceratonia siliqua, assembly GCA_034509205.1. NCBI lineage: Eukaryota > Viridiplantae > Streptophyta > Magnoliopsida > Fabales > Fabaceae > Ceratonia > Ceratonia siliqua. The sequence continues at coordinate 1,602 of JASKGM010054642.1, read as the reverse complement.
ATAGATTTCTAGAAGATGTTACAAGTATAAGCCCAGAAAGGAAAAAAAAGCTTATAATTAAATTTCAAATCCCTACATAGCAGTTACTAGATTGATATATGCATATGTAAGAAGATGATGAAAATCATCTTTGGCTAGTTTAATTATAATAGTTACCTACAAGCCTATAAAGGAAGAGAAGAAACAACTCTTATTTCAATATCAAATTCCTATTCTCCATAAAAGAGAGGAAATATAGCTTTCACTTCAACATATGCTTCTCAAGGGATAAATGTATTGATTAGAGCGTTAAAAAAATATCACAGACATCAAATAACAAGAATAACAAGAAAAATATTAGAAAACAAAAAACTAACAATAAGATGTAACCCAGCTTTACTGAACAATAAACCTTGATACACACACTATAAGCACAATCTTAATAGTTTATTGCTTTCAAAAACATAGAGTAGAAGTATATAAGTCCTTGATGAATAATTAGGATGATGAGAATTTGAAATGGCTCAAAATTTTCAAATAAGAATATGTGGATTTTTTCTTTGTTTTTTTTCAAATATAACAATGAAATGATTCCAATTAGCTCTAAGAAGATTGGTTAATATGTTTCTCTATCTTTGTTTTACCTTCATTTGCAACAAATATGACCTATATAGCAAGAGCAAAGTCAGAATAGATGTTGAAAAGGTTAAATCATAGATGTTGAATCCCCATATGGCAAACAATTAATACTAAGTAATATTGTAAATTGACTAAAACATAATAAAATATATTTATATATATATTTATTTATTTAATCAATTTGGTTTGAATAAAACTGCATTTAGAAATGTCTGATGAGTGTGTGAAAGTGCACTCTACAAGCCTTAGTGTTGAGCTAAATGTGCTATAAAAGAAGGAAAATAATTGAACTTAATATGTTTTCTTATACTTGGCTCTCATTCCTTATTATCAACTCTTAAGCAAGCTTATGCTTCAATTTTAAGGTCCTAAGTGAAGAAATTTAGCCCAAGTCAGAAGTTCTGGTGCTGCGGCCTTGAAAGCCAACGCCGCAGCGCTCAAAATATAAAATTTCGCAAAGTCAGAAGACTTGGCGCCGCAGCTTTAGAAACCCAGCGCCGCAGCTTCAACAAGTTAGTGAAGCTGGAGCCGCAGCTCAAGATCTTGGTGCCGCGGCCCCCAAATAGTACCAGCAAAGTGAACTCCAGGGCTCAGCGTCGTAACGCTGGGAAGCCAGCACCGCAGCGCTCATGCGTGATCTGTCATTAAAAGGCCACGATTTTACATCAGAGAGGAGATTTTTGTGTAGGGAAAAAGGGTGCTCTTGGTCTGGAGATTGAGGATGACGAAGAGGAGGCTCATTCCAAGTTGAAAGGCTTGAAGATTGCTTCTCCTAATCCTTGAAGATGAAGGTGGCCATCCATGGAGTGTTGGTTTTGTCAACAAACATGGTTGGCTAGTTTCTAGGTAAAGTGAGGGTAGAAATTGGTTGGTGAAAACTCTTGAGTTTTGTTTCGATTCATCTTTGGAGTGTTATTGTTCATGAATCTTGTGTTGAATCCTCTATTTGGTTTGTTTTACTTACTTTGAGACATTGAAAGATAT
>JASKGM010054621.1:0-19101 GCA_034509205.1 Ceratonia siliqua | reverse complement strand
TTTTTTATATTAATAAATTATTATTTATATCATATATTTTTTTAAAAATTTTTTAAAACGTTTTTATATTTTTAAAAAATATTTTTATTTATGAATGAATAGTATCAAAAAAATTATAAATGAATAATATATAAAAGATGTAAAAAAATTTAAAAATATTTTTAAAAATTTTTAAAAAATTATATAACTTAAATAATAATTAATTAATCTTAAAAAATAAAAAAATTTGAGGTAAAAAAATATATAAATTAAAAAACTGAAATGTTAAAGTTATGCTACAGTGCCTAAATGGGACTGGCAAAGGCCTTGGTGTTTATGGTATTTATCGATGACATGCCCTTCCATACCAACTGTCGGCCATCAAATAAAAATGTGCCACGTGAGTTTCAGAAACTATTTATCGTTGTGAAAAGTCCATTTTAAATTAAATAAAAGAAAATGAAAATGAATAAAATCATATTTCTGGTAACTAATAATTGCTCTGAAAGTATTATTGGAGCAGAAGCTTGATCTTCTTTCAAAGTAGTGATTACATATTTTGCTTAACGTTTTTAGTTAATTATTTTCCAACTTCATAACAACCCCACCAATGATTGGAACAAACAAACAAAAAGCCAATTTTCCTCTATTTTTAGAATTCAATTTTAAATATTATTAAAATAAAAGGTAATAAAGTAAAGAAAAAAACTAAAATATATATAAGGAGGTGTAATTATTTACAGAGAATTGTATTTCTTCTAATTAATAGTCCATTACATTCGTAATGGAAATAAAATAAGTAAACTTTTAAAATCTTTAAGATAAGAATTGGAAATGTAAAATTATCTGATATTGTCTTAAAAATAACTAGAGTAATTTAATTATTTTTATAAGATGTTTTAATTATTTAATATGCCATGGCTACATCTTTCTTTTGGCTTATCTTATGTCAAATAATAATTTAATAATTTATCTGATTATAAATTAAATTAAATAATATCGTTTAAGACTAAAAGATAAATCCTTTAAACCTTAAATGTCACTATTTAATTTTTGAAGACAGATAAGTTATTATTTTTTTATTTTAAATTATTTTATTTAAATTATTTTATTTTATTTTAAATTATTTATTATTTTAAATTATCATTAAATATTAATTATTATTTTTTTAATATTATTTTTATTTATTATTATCTTTAATAGAATAGTAATAAGAGTTTAAATTAATTTTAATAAAAATAATAAGTAAATATAATTATTTTTTATTAAAATTAAAATTATTTAATAATTACTTTAATTTTTATATTATTATTTATCATTATTTTAAATGATAATTAATTTAAAATAAAAAAATAAGTAATAAAAAAATGATTAGTTGTTAAATAAAGATAAACCAGGAGTTTCCGAAAACCAATGTCAACTCTCGAACCGAACCAATATCTGGAAAAAGATTGCAATATCCACACAAAGTGGTGTGAAACATCGTTTTACTCCAAAAATATATTATAAACGACACCAATCCAACATATGGATTTTAATATTTGTGTGCTATTATTGCATGCAAAAGGACAAGTACTTCTATCTTGCATATATACAATGGAACACATGATAAAGTATATAAACTTGACACCTACAGGTCAATATCAGCAAATAAAGGGGGGGTTTTTAATTTTTGATTACTTATAGATATTTTTTAGATTGACAGTAACACTTTAGAGATAAGAGATTCCACTTCAAGACCTTTCAAGAATCAAGCGTAATAACTAACACAATTATCAATCTATCTTTTAATATTCTTTCTTCATACACTCTACTCAATCTACAGAAACACGCAAGTTACCAAATTGCCTAAGTGCATGTCTACCTTCACAAAATTCCTTCAATTTGTAGATTTAGATATTTCTACATGATAATCATATTAAGAAAATGATACCCACAAAATAATTTATTGTTTTTTATATTTATTTTTTTCATAACATAAGCATTATGTCATATAATAAAATCCAAATCTCTCACTTCCTAAACGAAAACAAAGTTAGCATTCAACAAATTCACCTCATTTTCTTAGGGAATAAATCGGCATTGGTTATATTTTTTATACAGGATGAAGCAGAAAATTGATCTAAGTTTTTTTTTTAAAATTATTTAAAGGTGTCATAATTTTATACCGTCAGTGACTTGTATAGGTCATTTTCAATATCTAACTCAGATAAAAAAAAATTCCTTTATTTATTTATTGGTTAGACGAAAGCGGGAGAGTAGTCCCCTCGCAATATAACAGGGAAGACTGCTTTCAAGAGGTGACCCTATAACTCTTTAACAAATAGCAAACAAATTAGGCCATCGACTCACCACACAATTTACTTTGTTTTTTTTTTTCTTTTTATCTGATAAGGTGACCCTTTACTTATATAGGGTGAGTGACTGCCACATATTTGGATGAGAAAGAACAAAGAAAAAAAATGGGAATAAACAAATAAAAAGTAGAATCTTCTTCCATGTTACAACCAAGCAACTGAAAACCCCGTACCCATTTAGTACTCCAAGACCAAAGACGCCAACCTTGTCCCACGGTCACGGGTGTTTTTACGAACAGGTAAGTATGTCGGAATTTCTGCAGACACTGCCTTCTTTCATGTATAGTATTTTATTAGAAAAAATTATTTAGACATAATTTCTTTGATTATATAGTATTTTCTTTCATATATCAACTCTTTTTTTATGAACTTTCAGATATTAAATTAGGGTGGAGACATGTCGCTTGGATGAGAAAGAGAGGGAACATGATATTGGCAGCAGAGCAGGTTAGTTTTTCAGAGACACCCCATCACACCGTTGGAATCGGTGTGGAAGCAGTAAAAAACTTACAAATATATTTACCTCCGATAGTTCAAAGTTGAAAATTGTTTCTTTCTCGAAAGAACCCCGACTTCGTTTGCTTTTAGTCTAAGCAAAAAAGAATAACAAATACCCAGAAGAATCAGAGAAGAGAGGAATTAGAGATATGAGGAACCGGCTAAGCATTATTTGATGCTTATTCTTTGATGGTAACTACTCCATCCATTATATCTCCTGATTTCAGGCACCAGAACTGTTTCAACAATCTCTTTTTCTTCACAATCTACATGAGGCGGAGAATGAATAGAAATTTGAGTTTCTGTTTCTAGCATCTGGGTATTTATTTTCCAATCTTTATCTTCTCTCTGTGAAGGTTAAAGCAGCCACAGTTTAGATCTCCTCTACTTGAAACAGTGATTTTGGGGCTGAAAGTAAGATGGGTTTGTTGTGATTTTAGAGAGATCTGGGTGGGCGAGGACTAGCAAGCAATGGAACCTCCTAAGGGATTTTGGGCTTCACTGTGCAACTTTATCCGCTTTCTCCCTTTCTTCATCGGGCTTCTGCTTCTAGGCAACATAAAAGGTGGATGTCAATCGGTTTATTCTTCAATGTACTTTTGGGCATCATTCTAGTTCTGAGTTACTTGTTCTTTATATGGGCGTTGAAAGTTATAGAAAAGAGCAGAAATTTCTTGGTAATTTTTATGAAAATGAAATACTATAATGGACCATCTATGCATAGTTCTTGTCCTTGATTGAATTATATTAAACAATTATTAATTTTGCTGTGTTTTTTTTTTTTTTTAATCAGGCTTTCTGTTCTTATACCAATGGTAAAGTGGAGTTTGGTGTTTTACAGCAGTGGTCCATTTTGACATATTTTTGCTGACAAATAGTTCATTTTAATTTCCTAAATGACAATCTAAGAAACGTTAAATGACGTTACCATCATCATATTTATGATTAAGCTTGAAGATTAGTTATCAAGTACAGGATATGATTTTATATATACAGAGAATTTCGAATCTTAAAAAGAGCCTTGTATTTGAATGACAGACTAGTAATCTAGTATAAATGCTTTAGGGATAACTTCGACATTTTCGAGGTAAGCCAAGGAATTTAAACAGCTTGTATGATTGTTCCATTTCCACCACGGTATATGTTATAGCAGCTCAACTTTTTATGCTTATTGAATTAAAATAGAGTACTGTGAAGGTTTTTGCATTAGGAGTATGATAGTCGGACTTAATCATTAATTCTCAAACTACACTATTATGTCAGGAATCATTTTCTGCCCATTGATCTGCTTAATAATAACGATTGGGAACTCTGCTATCATAGTTGGTCTTTGGGCAGCACACAGTTTTTGGACATATTACTGCGTTGTGAGGTGCTATCCTTGGCTGCCACTCTCTCAAGTTTTTGCTCTTTGATTTATCTATTTATTGTAATTTTTTTCTCATATTGATTTCCCTTATGGACAGAGCTAAGCAATTAGGGCCGGTTCTGAAGCTTGTTATCTGCATATGTGTACTACCTGTGCTGCTGATTTGGTGGCCGGTGGTTGGCATTGTTGGAAGTATTGTTGGTGGAGCAGCATATGGATTTCTTTCACCAATATTTGCAACATTTGATGCAGTAGGGGAAGGAAAGACTAATCCATTTTACCACTGTGTTATTGTATGTCCCAGAATTGAAGTTCTTATAAAGCTTGTAATATCTGTTCTCCTGTTGTTAATCACTACATAATTCCATACTGCATCTGCAGGATGGTACGTGGAGCACTATCAAAGGGAGCTTAACTGTTGTCATGGATGTAAGAGATATGTGTTTCCATTCATATTTCTCAATTATGGATGACCTACGACAGAAGGAGCCTCCAGAAGTGAAATATTATGAGATCAGGTTTTATTTTGTGCCTTGCCAAGTTTGGTTGCTGTTATATTTGTATTCCTCTGATGAGAAAGTATTCCTCAGAATTTTTGTACACATCCATATTTTCATTTTTTGGTAACCAAGTAGGCAGTAGTAATCGTGCATCTGCTCTAGCCTGCTTCATGAACATTGGGCTCTTAGTTTAGTTTCTTTGGTTTGTTCTTAAAATGATATTTTTGTTTAAAAGAATTTACTTATTATTGACAAAAGGCATTGTTGCTTAATAGTACTATTGCCAGTGACAATTCTTTTTATGGTATACCTTCCAATTCTGGAGCACAAGTAGAAACCAAAGTACTAAAACTTACAAAACCAATAGGATTCTCTCAATTAACTGTCCTGCCAAAATTTGCTTTTTTTCTTACCCATATAGCTAATTATTGTTTTTATATTGTTCCTTGTTATGCAATTTGTTGGTATGGATGTATTTTTAGTCTATGCTAGATTCAACCTGAGATTATCCAACTCCACCTCTTGGAAAGTAAAATCTGTGATCTTGAAAGATCTTGGGAAGTTTGAAGGAGCTAAACAAAATCATGACCATGAAAAGGAATTCTAGATAAACATATGACTCATAATACTCCATATTACATATGATGTTTTGTTATGGCAGAGGTATTCAGCTATATGGTTGTCGTTTTTAAAATTTTTTTGAGATTTCTTTTCTCTGTTTTGTTGCAGACTGTTTTATCTTCCTCTTGCTGTCATAGTGGGAGTTCTTGGTATCATAGTTGATATGTCAGTGATATCATTTATTGCCCTTTTCAAAGGCCCTTACATGCTTTTTAAGGGATGGAAACGTTTGTTTCATGACCTCATAGGTCGCGAAGGCCCTTTCTTGGAGACAATATGTGTACCTTTTGCAGGTCTTGCTATTCTTCTGTGGCCACTGGCTGTTGTTGGGGCAGTTCTGGCATCAATGATAGCAAGTATCTTTCTTGGTGCCTATGCAGGGGCAGTTGCTTATCAGGTTAAATATTATCCTCGTATAATTACTCGTAGTCTCCATTAGTAATGTTGTTATTACGGCCATTTACTATATGCCTGTGCTAGAAAATTATTTTCTAATGGGTGAAGTATGTAGCACATAGGTGGTAGGCATAGTTGTCTTTTCTTATGCTTTTCTAGACTGAAAGCAATTCCAAAGACTAAAGGCGATGGTGAATTGTAGGAGTAACATTGGTTATTAGGGTTGGAAATGAGTTTCCAACATTTACTGTGTGTAGACCTATCTCATCCAATCCACTGTTTATTTTAACTAATGCCATCTGTATAGTATTTATATGATCTGTATAAGGTGAATGCCTAAACTGAGGACTGAGGTTGAGGAATTCAAATCTTTCATAAGGTGATGAGATGTGACACTCAAGGAGTTGAGGTTTAATCTTTTCAGGCTTATTTATTAATTCAATGATGAATAGTATATGATAGAAAGAAGTTGAATATGGTATTAGAAATATCACCCATATAAAAAAAGATTAGTGTGGTGCCATACATCTCTGATTTTGAAGGCAAAATGCTTCAACATGTGCTATCTATGCTTCCAATGAATACCCCACATATAGCTTTCGCCTTTCTAGAGTCAATCCATAGGATTGACAGTGTGTGATTTCTTAAAATCTGGCTACAAGGCACACTTCAAGAGTGTCCTTTAAATGTTTACTTGTTCTTTGAGATGCAGGAGTCTTCTTTCTTGTTCGGGATCCGGTACATTGTTGCAGCTTTGTCTCTTTATGATGAATACAGCAATGATATTGTTGGCATGCCAGAAGGATCCTGCTTCCCTAGGTTTCACTCTGCCCCTTTAATTTACTGTTGTGATAGGTCGATAATCCTTTTTCAATGTGCTTTCACAAGTTTGATATTTGATAGGCCTCAATATCGAAGAAAGGCCGAGTCGTTACAGTCAACTTCTCTTGCACCTTCCTTCACCAGCTCCTTTAAAAGGGCTCCTTCCCGTTCGTCTTCACTGAAAAATACTATTTCCGAGTTGAAACCACTTGAGGTAATCTCTGTTGTATGATGTGTCCAATGATGCGTGACCAAACATCACATTTCTTTTGTTCTTGGGTATTTAGGTTTTAAATCAGAATTTAGGGTCTGTACTAAATGAATATGGTTCATGACATGTGTAGCTGTTAGATGGCTTATTCAAGGAATGCCGTAATATTGGAGAAACAAAGGTTGCTGAAGGACTAATAACGTGCCAGGACATAGAAGAAGCCAAGTCTGGTAAAGGAAGTAGGGTTATTAGTGTTGGTTTGCCAGCATATTGCCTTCTCCAGGGACTACTGCGCTCTGCAGAATCCAATTCTACTGGTATATTGACAAGTAAGTGGAACACTTGCAGCACTTGTAGTTCTCATTTGCTTCCCTCTTCCCCTCTTTTTTTCTATTTAATTTCCTATTTCTGTTTTCTCTCCCTTTTGCCCTGCCCATTTTTCTTCTGATCTTTAATTTTATTTGCTTTATACCACCTTGAATAAATGATTCTGGTTATTTCCTCTATGTAGGTGATGGTACTGAACTGACTACCACAAACAGACCAACGGAGAAATTTTTTGATTGGTTCTTTCATCCCCTCTTGATCATTAAAGATCAAATCAAAGCAGAAAATCTTTCTGCATCGGAAGAGGATTACCTCTGCAAATTAGTTCTTTTGGGTGGTGATCTTGTGAGATTAAAAAATTCAAATATTGGCCCAGCTCCTGAATCTGAGCGCAAACGTGCTGAACTTGATGCATTGGCTAGAAGGTGCTCTTATTTTGAATAATCTTTGTTCTTACCCTTTAAGGTTTTTGGTCTCATTTTTTTTCCTATTCTATCACACAGGCTCCAAGGGATCACCAAATCTATGTCAAGGTTCCCAACGTTCAAGCGTCGCCTTGATCATCTTGTAAAAACATTATCTGATTATTTTGCTGAGAAGCACGGAGCTCAAATTACCAGTTCAAAGAGTTCATTTGCTCGGATGATTAGTCTGAATTCTTTTAAGGGCAAAAGAACAACTAATGGGTCTGATCAAGAGTCAGAACATTCTGTAAGAGATGTGGAAATTTCTTGCTAAGAATAGCATGTTTGAAAATTGATTTTATCCCAAAAATCAAAAGTATAGTCTTCAATCCCATTCCAATTTTGCTTTTCAAGTGTCCTATTAACAAGTCTTGCTCATCCTGTTTGTTCTCCACGCAATGTCCAAACTTTCTTCATAAAATCATAAGCAAGTGAAGTGAACAATATAGGGTCAGTTGAGAATAGAAAAATAGAATGTTCCTAAAAATGGGATAAAATTTTGGTAGATTTCTAATATTAATTAAACTTATTTTTAACTTAAAAATAATGTAGTGTTTTAAAGTTGTACGAAACAGATACTGTAAAACTATGAAGTTGAGTGAATACAGTTTTAAATTTAAAACTGTAAAGGCTTTATAGATAGCATTAATAAAACATTTAAATAGGAAGTTATGCCAGTTTTTGAATGAAACAGAACGAGACTAAACCATCATAGCCCATAACCCGTGATTATAGTGCGCACTTCTTTCTTGTTTTGTTTTGTTTTTTGTTTTTTTTTGGAGTTCATTAATTGGACCAAGTCAAATAACTAACCAGCAGTGTCTTATGTAACTGTAACTGTCCACTACTCCATGTCTCGCCCAACTCTTGCACACCACACTATCTGCAATCTGCACCTATATATCAGAGCCCACCCAACTATCCTTCTCCACTGTGACAAACTCTGCTTCTCAGTGCCCTTGACACTGATCTTCCTTCATTCATTCCTTGCCTCCTACTCTCAATGGCTTCTTCCTCTTCCACTTCCACCACCCTACTTGTGCTCCTCTTAGCCATTCTCTCGTGCTGTGTCTCTTCCTTTGAGTTCCAGGTGGGTGGGTCTGAAGGGTGGATTGTCCCATCTGCCAATCACACCAATATCTACAACGAGTGGGCTTCACACAATAGGTTCCAAGTTGGTGACTCCATCCGTAAGTACTGCTATAACACTTACCCATTACATATTCATTTTTTTCTTCATGAAAATGTTCCTAGTTTGGTGTTTAACTGCGGGGCGCAGGGTTTAAGTACAAGAAGGACTCGGTGATGGAGGTGAGTGAGGCAGAGTACAAGAACTGCAACTCAAGTCACCCCAATATGTTCTCCAACAACGGCAACAGTGTGTTCCGGTTCGACCATCCAGGGTCCTTCTACTTCATCAGCGGTGCATCTGGACACTGCCACAAGGGACAGAAGATGATTGTAAGGGTCATATCTCAGGACGACTCTCTTCCACAACATGCCAACTCTTCTGCCGGAACTCATGCAATTTCATTACTTGGCCTCTTCTTTCATTTTCTTTCTGCATTCCTTTCTTCTACTTACGTAATTTAATTTCTTAGGAATTAGTATTAGGAGGGTGTCTTTTCTCTTTTTAATTTCAGTTCCAAGGTATAGGGGTGTAGGCGTAAGTTTGGATTTTAATTCTATGGTATTTTGTATATCTTTTATTTCATTGTTCGCCTCTATTTGTTTCTTAAACGAGTTAAACTCATCTTCAGTTTGGTGAGGTGATGAACCATCACAAAAATTGGGGGACAATTACAGCGTCCTCCCTTCAATTACCAATTTCTTTCATGTTAGATTTGAGAATCATGGATTTGGATAAACGAATAATTGGATGGGATAAATACCATATGTTTTATTTTGATTATATGTAATTAAATTTTTTTAATTATATATAAAAATAATGATGCATCATAATCATCTAAATATAAATGAGCGATTATAATCTAACTGTATTCTAGATGTTCATTAATAAAATGAAATGTGAATCTAGAATCATGGGTCATAAAAAGCTAAATATATTGCGTTTTGGAATGTTAGCGAAAAGGTATGTCCCGTCTCAAAGTAAAAAGGGCCGAAAGGTCATCAGGCCCATTGGACCGTCCAGTAAATCACAATCCAAGTCAACTAAATTGGGCCCATATGACACAATTACAATGCCAATTAGGAGAACCTTTGTCCACGTGACAGTGCACACGCGCCTCTATAAGATTAATTTATGAATTAAATGCTGCGTAGCCATAAAGCAACTATCAAGGGCTCATGTTCGGGCACGTCATCGTTAGAACTCTCCCGGGTCCAATCATTCGGCACCCTAACATTTCTCCACGTAAAACAACAATAGCCTCTATTCTCCGCCCTAATGCCTAAATTATCCCCGTTACTTTTCTGAATCCACCATATAACAGGCGCTTTATAATCAAATTCCTTCGTCTTCATGCATAACCTTCTTGGTAATCTTATCCTAGCTGTCATTGCCCTTTCCCAAACCCACTTATCACAGCGTCTCTTATTTCTCTTTTTATCTGTTGCAGCCAAAAATGGCGACGGGGTTGTTCAGAAGGGGGGTTTCTAGGGTTTCATCCTCGCCGGCATTGAGGTTTGTGACTGCTCGAGCCCACGCTTCCGAAGCTCAAGCCCAGCAGGTCGAGCCAACCGCTCGGGACGCCACCAGCTTCAAGACCTTCCAAATTTATAGATGGAACCCGGAGAATCCATCGAAGCCTCAGCTTCAGGATTACCAGATCAACCTCAAGGAGTGTGGGCCCATGGTTCTTGACGCCTTGATCAAAATTAAGAACGAGATCGACCCCTCGCTCACTTTCCGCAGATCGTGCCGGGAGGGGATCTGTGGGTCCTGCGCCATGAACATTGATGGGTGTAATGGTTTAGCTTGCTTGTCAAAGATCCCTTCTGGGTCTTCCACCACAATTACACCTTTACCTCATATGTTCGTGATCAAGGATCTGGTGGTGGATATGACGAATTTCTACAATCAGTACAAGAGTATTGAGCCGTGGTTGAAGAGGAAGAACCCATCCCCAGTACCTGGGAAAGAGATACCGCAGAGCAAGAACGACAGGGCTAAGCTCGACGGGATGTACGAATGCATATTGTGCGCATGCTGTAGCACATCCTGCCCCAGTTACTGGTGGAACCCCGAGTCTTATCTGGGTCCCGCCGCTTTGCTCCACGCTAATAGGTAACGCATGTTTTTTGGCGTTTTGACTTTTCTAAGTTGCTGGATTCTTTATTCTTGTCTGTTTCATGATTTCATGTTAATTAATTAGATTGAAAGTTTATTATGAGCTGGCATAGTTCATGTTTGCTATATTTTTTTCTTTACAATAGACGGCACGGAGGAGAGTACTGCTCAGACCATACCTAATAGCTATCATACTTGATACTTTAGTAATTTCTGGGTTTAATTTGTTCAAGATCAAATTGAGGAAAATCATTTGAAGTATGGTTCTTTAATATATATTTGCAAAAGAACTGGATAATTTGTTATTTTTACTTATTAGAAAAATTTGAAGGTTTGTGGGTTCCAAGAATGAGCCTTAACGTAGTCAATCTGTTTGGATTTTTTCATGTTTGGAGAGGGAAAGATAGACACAAAGCATATGTACTCACAAATAAATAATAAATATAAGTGGATCCACTGATTAAGTAGTGTATCTTTGTCTATCTTCCTTATGACAATGTCAGTTGGTGAGTAAAGCTTTTACAACTGTGCTTTTCATTATATTTTTCTGTTATGCGTGCTTTCTTTTGGCAAAAAACTTAAATTTCTGTTCTTGACGCTATGGTCTGTATTTCAGCAAGTGTACAATTTCTGTTTTTGTTCCTATAACCTTCCATTAAATGTGTGCACATTTGATATAAAGCTATGAATTTTGGGACCTTGCGTTTTAACTTTCTTGTTTTTAATCCTATAACATCTTTTTGAATTTCTGTACATTGGAATATATTTTTCTGCCATATTCATTGCAGGTGGATAAGCGACAGTCGTGATGAGTACACTGAGGAGCGGTTGGAGGCCATTAACGATGAATTCAAGCTTTATCGCTGCCACACCATATTGAACTGTGCCCGTGCCTGTCCAAAGGGCTTGAACCCTGGAAAGCAAATCTCACATATCAAGCGACTTCAGCTGGGAAGTACCAAAGCTTGAGATTCTATTGTTAGAGGCACAATGGTGTTTTTGATAATTGACGCTGGGATTTTGTTTTCCTTTCAATGCACGGAGTAAAATCATCTCTATCAAGATGACAGACTCATTCTCTGTACTATCAAGTATCAATAGGATCTGGAGATAATACAGCTATATTAGTAATAATACCTGCCCAAGTATTTTTCAGCCCCTTTTGTGTAAATTGGATTTTTAAGTATTTATTGACTTTGTTTTGAAATAAATGTTAAATTGCTAATAGGATCCTGTCTCATGAATTGGCTGCAATTATTTTGCCTAGGAATGCCCGTTGGTATGTCCTTTATTTTAGGAAAAATATATTTTTTGAAAATTCTTTTTTGATAAAATTTAAATTGTTTGTATTTCTTTTTAACAAAAATGATAAGTTAAAATAAAAAAATTTTTAACTTTAAGGAAAAGATATATTTTTTAATGTTTTCAATTAAAGAAACTATAAGAAGGAGAAATAAAATTTTTTTATTATATTTAAACATAAAATAATATAATTTTTTAAAAATTAATTTTTTTATAAAAAATATTTTTTTTAAGAATATCTGAATACCTTTAATATTTCATCCTTCGAGTAAAAAAGCATCGTTGTATCTTAGTTTGTTTAGAATTAATAAATTAACTGATCGTTTAGGACGCTTTAATATAATGTGTTGGAGTGTTGAGCAAACGTTTAGTACTACGGGCGCACTATAGTTGGTGTGCCTTCCACTTCCATATGGCGCTGGGCCCCACATAATAGTTACGATTGCATGTGCGACCATAACACCAAATTTTTGTTCGTGTTAGAGCACTCAGAAGTTAAAACATCACATTTTGTTGCTTTTGCCGCCAATATGCTGCAAATGTCAATCATGTGCTATTTTAGGTGAAGATGATGACCATTTTATTGCTTAAAAGTTGAAACTAACACAAGGATTAAAAATTTATGCTTGAATGTGTAATTTCTTCATTTATTTTCCATGTTCTTTTTATTTATATGACAAGTAGAAGAAGAAAAATAAGTTGACTTTTATTTTCATTTTCTAATTTTTAAGTTCAGTTCTTCATTTTGTTCCAAACAAAGCCGAGATGTTATTGCAGCATGTTTTAGAATCCATAACACCGTTTCCAGGGCAACCAAGATGGGAGTGATTTTCACTTTATAACTTTGTATTTCTATTATATTTTCCCCCTCAAAAGTAGAGTTTTTGTGGAACCGGGTCCAAGCTGTGGAAATTTGAAAACCAAAATTACGTAGAGAAGTTAAAAGTAGCCCCAAACAAGAGCTACTTTTGTGTCTTCATTAAACCTTGGAGGATATGCAAAATCCCTTGGTAAGATTGTCAGGCGGGGTCTTCAACGTAATTAAGCAATAAAGTAACATGATATCAAGAAAAGTTGATATACCCTTAAGCTATTCTCATATCAAGCACAAAGATATAACGGTTGTGGCCATGACGTTGGAAGTAGCTTGGTTTCTGGTTTTCATGATTACATTTCAGCGTGTGACTTATGCTCAAGGAAGAACTCACTTATGTTCAAGGAAGTACTCGCCTTTCAATTCTCAGGATTCCTCAGGACAATGAACCATCTCATTATGTGACTGTAACAAGTAATGCAGTAAAATTATATCATCTTTGCCTTTTAGGGGAGCTTGTAATTCACATTCTTTCATGCTATTTTATTTGGCAATGGTCGATATAGTTAGGCCTATCATGAGATGAAATTACTGTTTCTACCCAAAAGAAAAATTGGAGGGCTCGTTTTAAGCATTCATAATCTCAGCAACCTACTTCGTTCATCTTGCTACGAGGAAAAAGTGGATATCGTTAACTGTTTATAAGCTAGCGTGTAACTCACATTAGCGATTAATATCACCCCTGGCAGGCTGCCACTCACCATGCATAAAAACGGCTTCCTTAAATCCCTCGTAATCAACTTGGATCACATCCAGAGTAAGGCTTTCCAGATTACTAGCTTTTTCTTATCAACAACCTTTACAATATATGTACAGTTATACACATTAGGCCTTTTACAGCTTCACATAATAATAACTGATGAGGCAGAGGGGATGTACAATTAAACTTGGTACTTTTTCTTCCTCTAATCTTGGGAGATAGTATGCTGAAGATATTTGAAAGCTTTCTGATAATTTAAGAAACCCATAAACCAGAAATCAAAGTTATCCACCGTAACTAGTTTTATGTACTTCTGTGAAGGCTTCTTCACATTTTTACTTTGGTTGATGCACTTTATCTTTTCAAGTGGAATCAGGACCTACCATGACAGATAGTTTTCAAGTTTTGTTAGCATTTCTTGAAGAAAAATCAAGGGGGGAGAGAGGTTTTGTGCAGATATGATTAAGATTGAATTACCTTATAACGGACTCTAATAAGTTCTCCTTTTGGAGAAGAGATCTTGATGGATCTGTCACTACAAAAAGCAACCTTATCAGTGGATATGAAGAGGAGGCCTGCTATAGGACCAGATGTGGTTGATAGATGGCACTGGGATGCATTCAACATCCTCTCTCCTTCTCTAACACTAAACAGCTGCATAAAGACTTTCTCCACTCCGCCAAATTGAAGAATTCTAGCCCCCAAGCTTAACTTCCCTTTTACAGTCTCAGTGATCTTTGGCCCCAATCTCACTGCATGTTTAATAATCAATTAAAACTCCATTTTATGTCCCAGCCAAGGCAAATTATGCAACATCCATGTTGAACAAACTGATATGGCCTAATTATGATGTAAGGAAGCATAGAAATATCTGAAGTGTCATAAAGTTATTTCTATCTAAAGCTCATATAATTCATTTGACTAAAACCATAACCTAATGTCACAAACTGAATATCTAAGTCTTTGAAGAGTACATACCATGCTCTCGGATTCCATGTGCAAAACTGTCAGCCTTTCTCCCAAACTTGTTCAAGCTAGTAATAACTGAATTTGTTTTCCCTGTAAAGACCATCATGACCCATGATTAAAACTATCAAAATTCATAGAAGGATTGATCAATCAAGGTTGTAAAGTAAGCATGGCCTACTTTGCTTTGATTTTGTGGCAGATTTGTTGTACTGGCCACCAGAATCAGGCAAATATCTCTTTGATGCCTTCCCAGATTGGTATGCTGGAATTCCAGCAACTAAATCCTGAAGAAGTGAGGTATTCATATCTAATGTTTGCTTTGGAAGATCTTAATTATTGACCACCAAGTAGCTGGTGAAAAGTATTCAAGGGAAGGGAGTTTTGCTCACTTTGGTAGATGAAACCTTGAATTCTTTTGAGGTATATATAGGAATGGAGAGGAAGAAGGTGAATCTTGACTTTGTTGGATGAGTCATCTATGGATCATCAAGAAGGAATGAAAAGAAGAAAATAATTCAATATTGGTTTGGTTGCTTTAGTAAAGACCATTATTGCAGAGTTAGCTCCATGTCATCTTTAATAAAGATCTAAAATATTAGGAAAAGGTTGAGTTGACATATATTTAGATAAGGTAGCTTAGTGTGCAAGGACCCATGGCGTTGATTCTATTAAAATCAAACTAAAACCTTAAATTGGAATTCGGTTGGATTTGGACTTAATGTTGTCTGTCTTTTACAACTCACATTCAATTCAGACCAGAAGTTCCGACAATTAATCTTTTCAGCTCTAACCTCATTTGGATATTGACTGCAATTTTGGATGCAATTTGTTATCCCCTGGATTTATTAAAGCTTGCTAAATAAAATCAACGCAAAATGGTATCGTAAGTATTTTGCTTTAAACTACTTTGAAGGTCGTCATGTTTACTACTTTTGCCTAAGGGCTTTGTATTTGGAATTTACAGGGATAAAAAGGGAAAGAAAATAAAAGAAATCCATTTTTTAAGAATTTTTTTTGTTGGTTTATTTTCCAAGGTAATATTTCTAATTCCTTAGCAGAAGAAAGAAAAAATTAAAACAGCCTTTAGTTTAGCTTTAGGAAACAGCGCAGCGTTTTGCAAAAGGGAGAAAACAAACAAAATACCCTGCGTTGTTGGAGTACCTTTCATTGCACATGGTTGCTGAAAAAAATTATCCTTAATGCTTATATGTTACTATAGTAGGAACTTTGATTGTCTCTTTCTGAGTTGGCAATCTGCCTTTCTGACGCCAAAAAGAGAAAAGGCCATTTGAAAGATAGTAAAGGTATAGATAGGGTAGCAAATCCAGATAGAGATTCTATAAATGGCATTTATGTTCCCTGTACATGTCAAATTTCAGAATTGAGTATAAAAATTCTAATAATTAAGTTCCTCAACACTGTCTTATACTTGACCTCCATATTATATATAGTTTATTTGTGAAAGAAAGGTGTTGAAAATTTAAAGGAGAGAATGAAGCTTCTGGATGTTGTTAAAACACAAGCAGCCATTAATGAAAGTGAGTCAGTGCTGTATCATAAAGTGAAGAAGTTGATAGGGTTAAGGACTTAAGCTATTTTATGTCAACATTGGACAAAAATAATGAGTTATAAGTAGAGCTGTCAAAATGGGTTGGACTTACTGGATTGGCCTACCCAATTCGTTTAAACTAGTGGATCAAGTTTAAGGGTATGCAGCTCGTCTACATGGCGGGGCAGGTTGACGAGCCAACCCACCAACCTTCTTTTTTTTTTTAAAAAAAAAATAGAGTTGTGTAGTGTTAGGAATTGAACCTAGGTTCCTAAAAAGACAAAATAACACTCTTACCATTACTCTACAATCTATAAATATCACAAAAAAGTAAAATTTAATATAACTATGCTATACCCGTAACCCGCCAAGTACAGGGAAGACTAGGGGCTCTTTAGCCTATCAAATTAGCGAGTTAAGGTGGATTTGAGGCGAATCGAGCTGCCAACTCTAGATGTAATTAGGAAGAGTATGGGGATCATGTGGTTAGGGTAGTAATGCACTAACGTGAAACCTACTTTTAAGGTTTGCAAAAAAGGAGATTGCCAAATGATTTTCACATCATCACATGCCTTTAAAAAAAACCATGTTTGTATCCAGATTTTAAAAGATCACATGAGGATCCATAGAAAGAAAAAGGAGAAATGTTAAAAAAAAGAAGTGAATTAATATTTTTGTCCCTCAAAGATACAATTTCTTTCAATTTAGTTCTTTAATGTTCAAATATCTAAATTTGGTTCCCTAAAGATATAAGTTATCTCATTTTAGTTCCTTAATATTGAAACATCCTAATTTGGTCTCCCAAATATATAAGTTATCTTATATACCTTTAAGATTGTTGCAATCAATTGTTGTAATGACATGAGTACAAGGAATACCAGTCAAATTTCACTCCCTACAACTGCATGACCCTCTGGATAAGTGAACATCAAATATGCATATCATCTCATTTGTTAATAAATATTAGTAAAGAGACATATTTAAAGGTGTATCAAACAATTTGCATTTTTGTGGAACTAAATTGAGACGACTTGTATCTTTGAGAAACATAATTAAGATATTTCAATATTAAAGAACCAAATTGAAAGGACTTACAACTTTAAAGGATATCCAAATTGTTAATTCACTCAAAAAAAAAAAAACTCTCGAAGGCTGCTGGAACCAAAAGCATTCATGTTCAAGTGCTATTCAATGTTCATTCTTGAAACATTTGACATGAAATCTCCATCTAATTTTTTTAATTTAGCAACCTTTTAAGAAACATGGATATTCATACCGACACAAAATGGATATAACAATAAAATTTAAAGTATTTAATTTAAAGTCATAATTTACTTAATATGAGTAAAACACATGTTAAACATAAACACAATTTTGTTTTAAAAAAAAAAATTTGTGTATGCTTCTTAGCTAGACATAAAGCAACATCATATCAAATTGTCAAAGCCATTTCTACATATATAACAAAGCATGTGCACAAAGAACACACTTTTGTGAATGCGTGTTTCTTTGGAAAGCGTTACTTGCAATGGAAGGAAAATAATAATTTATCTCGAGTGTAAAATGAAAGAAAAAAAGAAAATAAAAATAGTTTCGTTAAGCATATATCTTTACATTAGTTTTAAACTTGAATCTGAATTCAATTATTGTATATAAGATGTTGAATTGAAAAAAATATATATATATATATATATATATATATATATATTAGGGGTGTTTATAAGCTGTGTTAGTTTGGGTTTAGACTTAACCTAAACTCAACCTAATAATTTTTTTATACTTTACAATTCAAACTAGCCCAAATAATAAAACTTATGACCGGACCAACCCAACCCATAAAAATTTGATTTGGGTTGGGTAGATTTTTTGGTTTGAGACAAAATTATTTAAAAATTTTCAAAATAAAAATATTATAAAAATTTAAATAACAAAAACAAGTATGAATAAGTTTATACTTTTAAAAGAAATAAAAAAACATATGACAATAAAAATTTCAATTACAATAACATTGAAAAATGTTCAAGAACAAACTAATTATTCACCATTTTTTGTATAAAAAAGGAACATCAATTATTTCACTAAAAAAAAAGAACTAAATGGTCATTTGACATGTAATTATTCACCATTTCTTGTACTAAAAAGAAACATTAATTATTTCACTAAAAAAAAGACTAAATGGTCATTTGACATGTAAACTCCAAAATTTTATCTAATGAATTCGTTCAATTATCTGTATTAATAAATAAAAAAAATAAACTTATATTAGTCATAAATTCTAATTTTATGTGATATATTTCATATATAATATATATTTAAATAAATAACAAATAATTGAGTTGGGTTCAGTTAGATTGGTTTATTATTTTTATTAACCCAAATCCAACCCAACTAATATTTATTAAAAAATTTCAACCAAATCCAACCCATATAAAAATTTAAAATTTAAATCAACACGATCCATCGGTTTGATTCGGGTTAATCGATTTGATTAGGTTGGTTTGAATTTTGACCAGTCCTAACATATATATATATATATATATTTTCTAACTAGTTTACATTAGCACACAGCACACGAGAGATTATAAGTATTACTGATATGAAATATAGTTGAAATTGGGATGTTTGTATATGCTGTAACAGTAGAGATGTTTACATTTTGGGATGAAGCTCACTGAGGTTTATATCATATATGGTAGTATGAAGTTCTCTTCATCAAATCTTTGGTTCTTTTTTGGAAGCTTTTAATGATGATGTATTGAAGACATTGACAAATTATAATGTATGCTATATATTATCCTAACCAGCATTATATAATGGTTTTTGTTTTAAAGAAATTTTGTGTTATTCTATTTGATAAGCTGTTTTATTTTTTGTTAGTATCATGTCCTCGTGGGTGACATAGAGTGCGTCTTT
>JASKGM010054579.1:0-19121 GCA_034509205.1 Ceratonia siliqua | reverse complement strand
CGAGGATAATGCGGTTGGCCGCCTCGACCTGGCCATTTGCCTGAGGGTGCTCGACAGAAGTGAAACTTAGCTGAATACTGGAAACCAGCGTCAGCAAACTGAGTCCTATTGTTCATTGTCAAGGTATGAGGTACACCAAACCTGCAAAGGATGAAATTTTGAACAAACTCTTTAACTTTCCGAGCATTAATTGTGGCCAAGTGGTCTACTTTGACCCATTTAGTAAAATAATCAATAGCAACTATAAGAAATTTATGCTACCCTGCAGCCTTGGGAAAAGAACCCAACAGATCCATCCCCCACCGAGAAAATGGCCATGGCTCCACCATGCCATGAAGATAAGTGGCCGGTGCTAGCTGGTGATGCGAAAAACATTGGCATTTATCGCACTTGCACACCAAGCTGGCCGCATCGGCCAATAGTAGCCGGTTCGCAAGACCTTCATGGTGAAAGACCGGGCTTCGACGTGATGCCCGCAAATACCTTCGTAAAACCTCCCAGAGTGTATATTCAACTTGGTTGGGAGGGAGGCATTTTAAAAGGGGAGTGTAATACCCATGTTTGTAAAGTTGCGCCCCGATAACACAATAAGCCATGGCGGACCGCTGCAACCTGCGAGACTGAACCCTGTCAGAGGGTAACTACCCATGTTCCAGGTAAGTGAGGATTGGGGTAACCCACGTGCGTCCTTGATCAATAGAGTGAACAAGGGTTTTCTCAAAACTCAAGGCTCGAAGCGTTTCATGAACAATCGTCTTGTTATGACCAAAGTTTTTGTTAGTCGCCAACTTGGAAAAAACATCGGCCCGAGAATTCTGTGCATGCGGGATATTCTGAATTTGGAACGCGTTGAACTGGGAAATCAAGTTGTGCACCCGTGTTAGATATCTGGCCAACTGACAATCCTTGGCTTAATAATCCCCATGAACGTGGCCTGTCACGAGCAAAAAGTTGGTATGGACCTGAATATTACGAACATCCACTTCCAATGCGAGGTTCAAACCTGTAATAAGTGCCTCGTACTCGGCCTGATTGTTAGAGGTTGGGAATTCGAACATTACAGACTATTCAATAACAACACCGACAGGGCTTTCCAATATCACGCCAGCACTAGCCCCCTTAGGATTAGAAGAGCCATCAACCTCCAAGACCCACGTGTAAGGGTCATCACCGTCAGTTGAATGGTTAGTAAACTCTGCCATAAAGTCCACCAATGCATAGGCTTTTATGGGTCCACGCGGCTTATATACGAGGGAATGCTAGGAAAGTTCGATAGACCATGTGAGTATTCAGCCGACGAGATCTAGCTTCTGCAACACTTGACGAACTGGGCTGTCTGTTCAAACTATAACTTGATGGTTCTGAAAATATGGTCGAAGTCGTCTGGCGGAATGAAGGAGAGCATATGCCAGCTTTTCAAGCTTTGGATAACGGAGTTCAGCCCCCTGTAGTACATGACTGGTGGCAATGAGACCTTTTCTTCCCGAACCAGGGCAGAGCTAATGGCATCATCACTGGCCGCCAGGTATACGTACAGGGTCTCCTCGGATTTTAGTTTGGACAATACCAGTGGATAAGCCAAATATTGCTTGAGCTGGAGAAAAGCGCACTTGCAATCTGAGGCCCACTCGAAGTCAGTAACCTTCTTCAATGTTCTGAAAAAGGGAAAGGAGCGATCAGCAGACCATGACATGAACCGAGACTGGGGCGATGCCATAGACTCAATGGCTTGGCATTTAGTCGGGTTGGCCTCGATCCCCCGGTTGGTAAGCATGAATCCCAGAAATTTTCCTGCACCCACGCTAAAGGCACACTTGTCAGGATTGAGGTGCATGGCATGTTGTCGAAGCTTCAGAACTGTTTCTGCCAATGCAGAGAAATGACCAACAATATCGAAAGACTTGACCAACAGATCGTCGACATAAACCTCGACGTTACGACCAATCTGGTCCTGAAAAGTCCTATTCATCAAGCGCTAGTAGGTGGCTCCCACATTCTTAAGGCCGATAGGCATAACCCTATAACAAAACATACCCTAGTCGGTGATAAATGCCATTTTGGACTCGTCCTCAAGATGCATACTGATTTGGTTATACTCAGAGTAAGCATCCATGAAACTCAAGAATTAGTACCCGGAAGCATTGTCAACTAGTTGATAAATGTGAGGAAGTGGATACTGGTCTTTAGGGCATGCCTTATTAAGGTCAGAAAAGTTAATGCACATTCACCATTTGCCGTTAGATTTCTTGACCAGCACCACATTAGAAAGCCAGGTGGTGTAGATAACCTCTAGTATGAAACCAGCATCCAAAAGCTTATGGACCTCTTCGTTAATTGTCCGTTAGCGCTTAGGGTCAAAAATTCGGCACTTCTGCCTAACTGGTTTTGCTCTTGCATTGATAGAGAGTCTATGGCAAATAAAATGAGGATCAATACCTGGCATATTAGAGGATTTCCAGGTGAAAATATCAATATTATTTTTAAGGAGCCCGATTAGGTCCTGCAAATTTGCTGGGGGCATGCCTGCACCGACCTTTACCACATGCTCAGGTGTACTGCCAATCTGGACTGTTAATAACTCTCCATGTGGCTCTAGTCTGCTGCCGTCTACCTCTTACCTGTTATCAAGGTCACAAGAGGGTGCTTGAGACGAACCAGGTTTAATTGCTTACGACGGTGAGGGTGTTGGGCAGGAGCCTGGCACCTTAGTGTCTAATGAGTGGGTCCGCATTGGCTTTACGGCCAAACTGGCGTTATAGCAAACCCGGGCTTGAAACTGGTCTCCCCGGACTGAACCCACAATCCCAGTTGATGTGGGAAACTTCATGAGCAGATGACGAGTAGAGATAATGGCTCAAAACTGATTGAGGGAAGGACGACCAAGAATGATGTTGTACACAAAGGGGCAATCCACAACCAAGTATTGGACATCTGAGCTGGTAACAAATGGTGCTTCACCCAAGGTAGTTTAGAGGACAATGGTACCCTTAACCTCGACATGATTGCCCGAGAATCTCACCAAGGTACCCGGATATGAGACCAGATTGGGAGGATGAAGGCCGAGTTTCTAGAAAGTGCCAAGAAATAAAATATCAGTCGAACTTCCTTGGTCCACCAGAACCTTCTTAACTTCAAAATTGGCAATGAAGCAACCTATCAACATAGGATCATCATGGTCATGGTTTATCCTCCCATAATCCACATCCGTAAAAGAGATAACCGGATCTGGCTTATACCGCTTAAACGCCATAGCTTAAACCTCGTGCTGAAAGCTCGAGACAGCCCACTGGTGCCTCTTCCGAGAAGCCCCGGATAGCCCACCACCACCAAAGCCTCCGGAGATAGTATTTATCACCCTTACTGATCCTGGCCTTAGATTCAGGTCAGGAGGCCCGCTCCGGGGTGACCTACTACGGCGTCGACTAAACCCCCACGCCGACCCCTCAGTAGTTATGGATCCCCTCTGAGATTGGCTGTCATAACGGGTATCCGACGAAGTCGCTCTGAAATTCCAAAGATAACCCTTCTGGAGCAAATCTTCAATTAGATTCTTTAAATGCTGAAAACCCTCCGTGTTGTGACCCCTCCCCCTATGAAAGGCACAATACTTCTCCCTGTCAGATCCCATAATAGGCTTCGAGGAGGGGAGCCAGGATAACCCGGTCTGGCATAACTCATTCAAAATCCGTGCCCGGGACTAATTAAGGGGAGTATAAGAGCCAAAATGTAGGAGCCGTGACTCTACTGATGACTTATCACCCTCAGCATTCTTTTTGTTAAGCATCGACCGCCGGTCCCGAGACCCTAACACCTTGTTATCAACCAGCTTGGATGCCAAATTACCTCCCACCATAAGCTGGATCTCTTCTAAATTGATGTACTTGACCGCTGGGGTCAGAAGTTCAGTAAGATCTATAGGCAAATCCAGAGTTAAGCTGTCATGGAAGTGCCGGGGTCGAAGTCTGGCCTGTAAGGAGTGTATGGCCATGGAGTCCTTCAAATCACGGACCTGCGTGGATAACTAGTTGAACCGGCTAATGAAGTCCTTAAAAGGCTTATCCTTCTTCTGTCGCAGCGCGGCCAACACGGCTAAGGATCTCTGATAAGTAATGCTGATGGAGAAATGCGCCACAAAAAGTCATTTCACGTCAGCGAAACTGGCCACCAACCTAGTGGGCAGGCTCAAGAACCACTGTAAGGCAGCTTTCCTCAACGTTACAAGAAAAACACAGCATTTCAACTCCTCGCACAAGCCGCTGAACAGCATAATGGAGTTGAAGTTTTCGAGATGCTCCCGTGGGTCAGTAGAAGCATCATACGGGTCCAGTTGAGGCAACTTGAAATGCCGAGAAATCTCATACTGCATGATGTGATTGGAGAAAGGATAAGAATTACTGTTCTGCAACATGGCCAGCTGCTCTCTGGGCACAGCCGCTGGTTAGGTTTCCTCCCGAGGATCTAGATCCCCGAAGCGTCCAAATTGCAATGTGGGTTGCAACAAGACTCCTGTCGCTGTCTGGGCCAGAGTTGGGGTCGCTTGATGTCGATTCTGTCTCCTATAATCAGCAAGCTCGGCCCGCTCGTCCAAACGCTCATGCTCTAGGACCTCGATCCTATTCAAGAGTAACTGCAGAGGATTATCAAGACGAGGGAGTGCCAAGGATGGCAGGTCCTTGGGAAATAGGGGAAGGACCGGAGCTGAAACGGGGGTACGACCAGGGGATCGCCGGTCGCCCAGAGCTAGGTTGCTAGCCGAGGCACCCGGCGATGTACAACGCTCTATAGCAGAAAACTGTTCAGCCAGACTAACTATAGTAAAAGAGTGTTCCCACAGACGGCGCCAATTGTTGTTGACTGAGTTCGAGCATAGGGAGAGTGAGCGCCGGGTGGGTTTGCTATGTCTCAATGGTGTAGGTCTGCTATCGCTACTGGTCTAGAGATGTCAACCGAGTATTTATCTGTTCTCCTAGGGTAGTGTGGGATTGGTTTGAGTGTGTATAGAGCAGTGGTTCATGTTGTTCAAGATCCCTTTCTGTTTTCATGACTGGCATATTTATAGGGTCCAAGGGGCGACCTACGGCTGACGTGTGGCGGGGCAAGCATACTGGGCCGGATCCACGTGCCCCAGTAGGTCGCCCCAGCCCATCAACAACCGGGCCAATCTAGGCCTATACACTCTTTAGCCCATTTGTCATTAAAAATGCTAAATTTCTCTTTTTCTCATCTCATGGTTCTTCTTCTTACTAACATTCCCTCAAGCGTCTCCTTGACCACATAGTCTTATAATGCATGTAGGACTCTTTAGGAATCATAACTCCTTACAATTCTAATCTTATCATACTTTGACTTTAACCTCTTAGGATAATTCAAATTGAACAGTCAAATTAATATCCCAAGAGTAGTGGACAAAATCTCTAAGAGATTTGACAGTTGATGTTAGGAAGAGGTTGTCCTGCAAAGCAAGTTTTATTCCTCAATATTATTTTAAATATATTTTATATTAATAAATAAAGAGTTTATTTACGTAAGCTTTATTTTTTAGCCATTAAGGTTCATATATTCTAATAAACCAAGATACATTTGCATAAGCGTTATGCAAAAAGAGATATGTATCTTTAGATGAATCTAAAATATTATTCACAGTCAGTAAATAGAGTTGGTCACTCTAAACAATAAAGACTATAGTGTACAGATTACCTCTATAGAAATGATGAGATTCCTTTCTAAGAGAATGATGAATCTCAAATCATTGAAGCAATAGACTTCAAGTAATGATGCTATTAAACGAATTGGAATCAAGTAAGATATCAAGTTCAAGTTAATATTGTTGCTTCGAATTTGAACTCACACACATTACATCTGCTAGTGGTAGAATTGAAACCCTGATGGATTTTGGACTTGTGTTCATAACCATTGTGATCGGATAATGACATTGATGTACCTAACCACTATTTAAACTTTTATATTTCTTATTGTATATGATTTTATTAAAATATAGATTACACTTGTAAAAATGAAAAGAAAAAAGTAACTAGTATAATGGGCCAAACCCGGGCTTTGCCCATGGGCTTAAGCCAAAGCCTAATCCATGATTGTGGGCCAAATATGATGTGGGCTTGAGCTTGAGCCTAAGCCCGCACATATAAAACCTGCTAGGCTTAGGCCCAAGCCCAACTCAGCCCAAGCCCAACTCGGCTCAGCCCATGAACAGGTCTATATGAGATAGAGGCAAAAATACAAGAGAGAAAAAGTGAGGTTTTGTGAGTTCTTTTTTGGAGTTCAACGCCACTTAACATAAGAGCTCAAGAGAGCCTTCAAATTGGATATAAGAAAGCCATCATTTTCTTTTTCTTTTTTTGTTCTACTCACCTATTTTCACTGTTGGTTCCTTGGATTGGAAATTCACAAAGGATAGGTAGTCAACACGATTGATAGAGAAGTTATCAAATTTTTTTGTGACTTCAAGAAGTATGAATTTATCCCTACTTGTTATATGCTAATTGTGTATGCTATGCGTGAATAATTATTCTGCTGCATTTTCAAGCTTGATTGATTTATATTTTCTAAAATCCATGCTTGCGTCATAATAACATAGGCTTAACAACTAGATTCAACAAAAACTTGGTGCTCTAGAACTTACCACAAGTGCATTGGTCGTGACAAGCAAAATAAGCCAAAAATGAGTATCGTATCCACAAGGAGATCCAAGAACCAAAATTATAAAACTTCCTATATTATCTAGGCAATCCAATTTTTCTTACTTATGCATAAAATGGCAACGCAAAATATTATGAAATACTAATTTGTAAAACTCAATGACAAAGGGTCCTAGGGCTGGGGTTCATCAATTGAATTCATTTAATGACGTTGATTCTTATTGTTAATATTTCCCTCATTGCAAGTATTGGCTTCCCTATGATATGTGTTATCCTCTTTCAAGGTATTACGCCTATACTTACATTAACCCTCTGTCTACTTCCGTAATCATAGCAATTAACATAAATTCATCAAGATCAATGAAACCCTAATTAAAAATCACGAAGGTGTGCATTTATTTCTAAACTACACTGCCTAAGTTTATTGAATCCACCAACCAATATTGAATTTCAACTTTCATCATTCAATACCTTAAACAAACAATTAATGGCCAATCAATTGTAAGCATTAAAAACGAATTCATTAAATTGCAACCAAACAATATTATCCAAACAATCAAATTCAACTCATGTTAGAAACTCAATGACTACATCCCAAGGCCTAAGACAAGAAAATAAGCAACTCATAACTAATAAATCAATCCAAAAATAATTTAAATGCAACATCTCAAATAAAATCCAGCAACTAGAGTTTAGAAAAACAAAGGAAGAACTCTTTAATGGCAAAAATTATGAGCTTCTCCCCTCTCAGATTTGCAGCTCTCTTCTCCACCTGATCCCAAACTAGTCAAAAAGGTACCTAGTTCTGATGTAGTTTATGATATTTAAGCAAAGTTGCGCACAGGCGCCATGACTTCTAGGCATAGGTGCTGCAACGCCAAGCCCTAAAAAAAGATTATCTGGGAATTAAGTTGTGGGCGTCATGGCTTCCACTGGATGACGCAACGGTGCCCTGCTCTTGGGTTTTTTGCCTTGTTTCTTTCACTTGGGCACTATGGCGCCACACTTTTTGGATTTTGTGCTAGAATGGCTATATCAAAATGTCCCAAGAATTAAATAAATGTAAGATACATTTCAAATTCTAGACAAATACACCAAGAACAAACAAAGCACTCTAAAATAAGGGCCAAATAGGTATACCCCCTAAAGTGCTCATTTATGAGCATTTTCTATTCTAAGACCAACAGATATTTATTATTGTGAGCTGATATAAGTCAATTTTTGGGTCTAGAGATCAAAGTTTCATGAGATTTTTTTGCAGGCACACTAAGAAAAATGTCATCTAATCCTCCCCAAAATATCATAATTTTCTGACTGTTGTAGAATATGTTATGAATTTTTAACATTAAAAACTTAAAAAAAATCCAGAAAAATATTTTATTCACGGGATGGCCCGAAACTTCATAGGTGTGATCCTTGGGACATGTATTGAATTATCATATCTAACTTTTAGTTCTTCAATGGAAGAAATGACCAAAATTCCAAGCTATAATAGTTAATGAGGGAAATTTTCGTAGTTATTCACTCATTATGCCATAGTTAAATTATTTTTAAATTGTGACCTAAATTTCTCGGTGGATTTTATCTCTTGTTATTCCATAGTTATTCCCTCGCTAACATCATACAATCCTTCATTAATCCTAGCGAAACCATCGCTAAAATGTCAATATCACAAAGAATTTATATAAAATCCGTAGTCCATCCCTGGTTACTCCCTAGCTAACATTCCTTAGTTAATCCATAGGTATTTCCTAACTAAAAATCTGTAACTAATATGTAGCTATTCCCTAGCTATTCTCTAGCTAAATTGATTTTTAATTGAAAAATAATTTTTAATTTTACAGCACCTTGTTTACAAATCCAAACCTTGCAAATCAAAATTCAAAACAATAATAAACAATATCCAAAATATTCATTCATTAGACATGCAAGGTTACAAGATGAAATTGGAAGTATATGTTCAAAGTTCAAATACCAAGATAAAAAACTAATCCATAGTCCTTAAAATTCAGTATAAAAAAGACTAAAATTAACTAGTCCCTAACATATTCAAAAAGACTAAAATTAACTAGTCCCTAACATATTCATAGTCCTTAAAATTCAGTATAAAAAAGACTAAAATTAACTAGTCCCTAACATATTCATCTTCTTGCACGTCCTTCTCTTTATCACCTTCATGAGTCAATGCTACCTGGTGCCTAAAAGCATATTTAAACGTATTGTTTACTTATGCGTAGCAAATATATGCGTTAACATAATGTAGAAATAATTACCATTGTCAACTGATCTGCCTTTGTACCTAACAAAATTCAATTGCCAAATTTATTTAAGAAAACTGCAAATACAATTATTTATTGATGGTTATCATTCTAATTAATAGGCTAAAAAACAATTTCATAAAATATAATAAAAAATTAATAGGTAGCTTAAAATATAATAAGCTCTCAAGTTTTAATTAAAAAAAATGAAACTGATTAGAATAGTAAAATGTTAATATTAGTTTAGTCTGAAAAAATTTAAATACAAATTAATTAATTAGGTATTATTTTTCATATATAAATTTTATAATAGATTGAATAATATTATCTATATAATTTCTTTTTACAAATTAAACATAAATTATAAGTACGACTATATTTAAATTTTAAATATCAAAATTAAGTTTTGAATAATTGAATCATACGTTGATGGTCATCATATTAATTAATAAAAAATTTGTAACAAAATAATTATTCAAAAAATTGAAGATAATTTAACAAGACCAAAATTTTATTAAACAAAAACAATTTTAATTGTATAAGTAATTGAATTTAATTAAAAGAGTGAATGAAAATTTAAATATAAATTAATTAAGTACTTAATTAATATAAAATTAATTTAAAACAAATATTAAAATGTTACTTATGGATTATTAATACGAAGATGAAACTAAAAAATAGGTGAAGTATAAACGATAAAATATCATGAATTGGATATAGTATCAATTAAATACGTACATTTCTCAAGTGATCGGCACTGCCAGTAATCATATGATAGTCTGATTCACTTAACTCGCTTAACTTTCCGTACCTCTTTTCATAATAATCAAGAAGCTCAAACCTATAATGAAAAAACAAAAAATTGGGGAAAAGAAAAGGCCATCACTTCATGTGAAAAATGAAAACAATTGACACGTCACCATTTTTAAATTAAACTTTTTTTTAATTTTAATAATATAATATTTGATATATTTTTTATTTTTAAAATAAATATTTTTTACAAAAGTGTCAATTTATCCTCAATTTTAATATAGCAAGAGAATGAAAAATATGAGTAAATGAGCCTTTTCATACACTTATGAAGAGACAAGTTTCATTTTAAAAAAATTTATACACATTGTATCATATTATTTGTATAATATTTAATAAATACAAGTCATGTATGTATTTTAAATAAAGTGAAATCTATAATGCATTATGAGATTTAGAGATAGAACTTATTCTACATCTTTTAAAATACACACATCTTGTAATTATAGCTATTATACAAATGATATAATACACTATATGATTGTAAAACTTTCTCAAAAAAGAGATTGAAGCAATTTAAAATTTAAATAATACAATACCAATATGCAATGCACTGGAAAGGTGCATATTCCTTGTAAATTTCTTCGGCAAGTTTATTAATTGTTTGTTTGTTACAACCTGTTCTTCCATGAACCTACAAGAAAATAAAGCATGAGCACCAAGGTTATTTAACTTTAACAAAATTATTATGCATATTAAATGAGAAATGTTATATATATGAATTTTTTTTCTCTTACAAAGTTACTCCATATCATTATATTGGTTACATTACATCAAGATTTAACTTCTCCCAACATCATACCTATTTTCAAGTCCTCATTAGTGACATGGATAACTTTCTTTGAGGGAGCATCACCTCAATTGACAAAGGAATTAAAAGTTAGAGAAATTTTTAGACAAATCATGTGTACAAAAGATGTGTAGACTAAATCAATTATAAAAAGATAATGTAGAGGCATGCTTATATATTTAATTACGATTGACTTAATTTATAAATTCTTTATAGAACATGTATGCTGGACTTGACTTCCAATAGCCAACACTTACCCTTCACCTCATCAAATACAAATCTCCACAACCCCATTTGTCGTTAGAATCATTGAATTCCATTTCCAAGTTTGAGTGTCAAGATCTAAGTGAGGTGGAGGTGCAACCATTGTTGAGAGAATGCAGTCAAATGAAATTTGAAGAAAGTATAGATCTAAGAATTGAGAGAGGCAAGGAGAGGTTTGGCTTTTTCGGTTGGAGGCCTTCGGTTGAGGGTTTGAAGAGAGAAAAATAGAGAAAAAAAGAAAAACATAAAAATATGGAATTAACACTTTTACCCGAACCAATTTAGGCTCCCATTTAAACAAGTTCAAAACTTGGTATTCAAGTTTACTAAACAGACCATAATCCATTTTGACAGCGCTAAATGAGACTAATATAAACATTATTTGATAAATATATACAAACCTCTTTTAAATGCCTTATGGTTTCTGTATCTGCTGGGACCTTTTGATAGCAGCCGAAGCACATTAAGATGCTTGCAACTGTGAACGGGCCAAACCCTTTGAGTTTGCCAAGTTTATGATGAACTTCCTCATATGACCACAAGTCACATTCTTCTTCAAGTTTGTTGAGTTTGAGAGTCCCTTTCTCTATCTTTTGAGCCATCATGATGATGTAACTTGCTCTATATCCAAGACTGCAATGCTTGTTTAGATCCATTTGGTTGAAGCTAGCAAGTTCTTTTGAGCTAGGGAAGTTCCCCAATGGTCCGTTTTTGTCATTGATTTTACTTATTGCCTTGTAATTCTCTCCTCGTTTCCGCTTGCTTATTCTAACTTGGTCTCCACTATTATGAGAACAACAACTACTGCTTAGTTGTAATTGAAGCTCACAAAGAGATTCAGCCATCTTCAGCGTCCTTTTCCACCTGTGTTAAATTACATTAATCAATATGGCATTAGCATACATATATTTTTTGGGCTGGGTTCGAATTTGCAATCCTCATTGCCAGAGACAACTATAATACCACTGAGCTATAGGTTCATTGAAAATATCATACATACATAATTAAGAACAAACATGTAGTAAAACTTAAGTAAAAATCTAAGGATTAGATATAAATGAGCTTTTAAATTTAGGAACCAATAAATAAATATAATCTAAAAATTACTACAATATTACTTATTTTATGTCTTTAAATAGTCACAATGTTAACGGAAAGAATGGGATTAAAGTGACACCAAATTTTTATATTTCTTTATATATTGTTTTCTCATCACAATTAATAATTCCATATTCAACACACAGTAATTCATTATAACAAGATTCTATGTTTAAATATACGCATTAAAGGCTACAAATACAATTGGATCTTTTCATGTTTGAAGAGAGATAAATATAATGTTTTTGTGCTTATAAATAATAAATATAAATAAAATATATCAATTAAGTAATGAATTTCATATATTATATTTATTTCTATCCGAATATGAAAAGACCATTATTCAAAAAATTATAATAAATTGTTAAGAACTTACGCGCAGTTGCAAAGGAGAATAGACTTAACAACATCTTCAAAAGCGGAAGGAGAACGAAAAATTCGACCAAAACCCTTTTCCTTTGCTCTTGGATGAAGTTTCTGAAATTCCTTCAATGCCATTTCATCTTTATTTGTTATCCTTAGCATTCGAGCCACTTGTTCCTGTTCTCGTTCAAAATTCTCACTTAGAAATATCCACTTAACATAACTCAAATACATTTGTTCTTCCTCGTATCTCAATAACTAAAACCTAACCTTCCCCATTAATTACTTACAATTTAGTACTCTAATTTCTAACAAGGAATCATCCTCTTATGTGTAACTCTTAAAAAGAGCTAATTCTAAGCCAACTCATGACTATATCTGCTTTAGCTGGGTGGACTTAGGTATGGGCTTAACATTGGGCCAATAGACTTAAATCCAAACTCAACTATTGGATCAATTGGGCTTGTCCAACCCAAAACATAATATATCACTTTATTCACTCTTTAAATTATGTATTAAATTTATTTTTTGTTTTCATTTTTATATTTTCTTTTATTGTGTGTCATTTTTTATTTTTCAATATATAAATTTTTTTAATAAAAAAATGTAAGTATTCAAACAAAAACTTCTTTATTTGTAAAAACAATTCTAAATTGATTTTAAATTGATTTTTCTTGTATGTTTTTACACAATAAAATGTTATTTGTTTGTAAAAATTATCAAATAAACCTAATTTAAGTTTTTAAATTTAAATAAATTTATTTATATCTAAATAAGCATGGGTTAAGTTTGTAC
Organism: Ceratonia siliqua; assembly: GCA_034509205.1. Classification (NCBI taxonomy): domain Eukaryota; kingdom Viridiplantae; phylum Streptophyta; class Magnoliopsida; order Fabales; family Fabaceae; genus Ceratonia; species Ceratonia siliqua. Next base: position 6,087 of record JASKGM010054579.1, on the reverse strand, counting down.
TGATTTGGCCAATATTTAACCTTTAGTGACGGGGCTAAATTAAAATGGATTTAGATCTAAATCTAAGATCATCAACTAAAAGCGTATTGAGCTTTGACCCAAGTTCAATTCCCACCCGGCCCATGGGCTAGTATACTATTAGATTTCACTAAAAGTATGTTAAATAGAAATAAACAAAACCACAAGAGGCAAAGAATGATGTTATATACCAATATTGCTTGCTGGTTGGGTAAGGAGAGTGCTTGTGTGCCATGGACATAGACATGAAGATTAGTGGCATCGGAACTAGGGTGAGAGATGGAGACGATAACACTGCTACTGAAATCTGCTAGTCTCAGTGGGCGTTTTAGGGTTTTGGTTGATGAAACCCACTTGTTTGGAGGCATCATAAAGAAGCCATGGTTGCAAATTGCCTTCTCCAAATTGAAGCTTGACTTGCATTGCCCTATGGGAAGATATAACAAGCAACCTGGCCTTGGATGGATTTCCTTCATTCTTCAATATTATACCAAAATATCATCACATAGATATAGGATTGTTGCGAGTTTAAGTGTTGCGAAATAAATTGCACATATCTAATATTCTAGTCCGAAAGAAATGAAGAAATAAAACGCACTAAATAAAATTTGTCAAAGAAAATAATAACGAAATTAAAGAAAAAATAAATAGATACAATTGTCACTAGTTGTGTCCATGATAGGTTTGGTAAGTCCATTATCTAATCTAATATTATAAAATATCCTATCGAAGGTTCAAATTTATATATGGCTTTTTATTTGGTCATAAATCAAGCTGAGACTTAAAAGCAAGCTCTTAAATTTAAAAATACAAGACTCACTTTTAACAACATTAAGAATAAATGAATGGATGACCCAATAAAAGGTCCCTAAAATGGCAGAGGTTCCAGCAATATCAAACACCCACTATATACTTTATAAATAAAGCCATTCAATCAAAAGGAAAAATACCATATCAACCAAAAAGTATTGTCCATTATAATGATGATTTTATGTTTGTCATTAAAAACTAACTTTCCTGTGGGGTTTTGTCTCCGCCAATAACCTAGTCTTTCACATATATTTATCAGAATAAAAATAGAATGACGCATATATTGTTTTTACTTTAAAATTAAAATGCATCGTCTTCTATATGTATTCGAAATCTTGTCAAATATGATACCATATTTTAAATTACATATAAATACTAAATTTTTTTTGTATCACAATATCTATATTATATCTTGTATTTGTGTTATCTCCGTACTTCTTATTACTAACCCAGAATAGATCAAATGGAAGAAAAATAAACAACGTATTCGAGGGACAGTGGACGAACTTCCACTGGAAAAGACAGAGAAAATCAAATCGAGTTTTAAATGGAGACTTGGGTGTATAAAATAGAAAATTATATTGCAAGAGCTGAGCAAGGAATTACCTAGAGACTACAGCTTCAGTCATTTGGAGTTGAAGGCCGGAGGAAGGATTTACCTACAGATCTGGAGCCAAGCAAAACTTTACAAAAAGATCAAAGATAAAAGAGATAAAACAAGTAACGAAACTTGACTCAATGGTACTGAAATTGTCTGTGTAAATATAAAAAACGAAAAAAAAAAAGAAGTGGTAACAAGAGAGATTAACTCACTTATGTTCCCAAAATTTTAAATATTCTTTGGAACTCTAAAGAAAATAAATAGAGAGCAATTAATAGTTGCAGTATTCCAGATTAATAAAAATATTTAATGCTTAGTTAATTCACTGTAGTTATAGTTTAGTGGTGAAAAGGTTGGATATTTTTTTCGATCTGTTCAATTTTTCTTATCCCAATGTATCGAAAGGAATTGGTTTAATATTAGTCAAACTATTTTATTATATTAAGATTAAAAAATTTAAAATTTAAAAATAAGTCTTTTGAAAGAAAAAAATTAAATTAAACAAGACAATTACTGAAGCATAAATGTCTTGTTTAGTTCAAAAATAATAAATGAAATAAAGAGACACAGTACACATGACAATTTTAGATAAATGATGAGAAGAGTTATTTGAAATGTTGAGAAATACTACCTCTTATTAATAAATGAAATTGAGGTGACTCTTTATATATAATAAAAATAAAAATTAATTAATTAATTAATTAATTGAGCCACCATATAGGTGTCCGGCCTGCCCTTGCACTCCATGAACACTACGTACCTCTGATCTTTTCTTAATAAGTTGAGCTTTTTGTGACAATTTTTTTTTTAGTATTCTTTAAAGAAAACAATTGTGATTAAGAAATTATTTGGTATATTATTATTTTTACCCTAATATTTTAAAAGTATATGTTTAATATACCGACATTCAAAATATTTTGTGTCATCCAAAATATCAAAAGGCATATAATGACAGCAATAATTACGGGAAAAATTCACAAGAGGATGAAATAAAACATAGAAAGCTATCCAATTCAAATCAAGGACATGAGATTGCAGGCAAGAGTATAGAAAAACTTGACTATAATTAAATTTCAAAAATACTTAAATAAACTGATTCTGACCTTTGAGCTCAAGTGCAGAAAGTGTCTGAGAAAAATACTGTCAAACAAGTTGATGGAAGAATGTTTCTGGGCTTGAGTTGTGTAGAAACTAATGAGAGATCATCTATTCTGAAGAGTCACCAATATTTGATGACCTACAGTCAAGTAAAAGATTATAATACATTGATTCATTTTGGAGAGAATTGCGGTTGTTGTAAATCAAATTCAATCAGCACGGTGTCTATTTGGAATCAAGGAAATTCCCAAAATTTGATTTGGATCTCATTACGTTGATAGAGAACACATGACAGTGATATATTTGAAAAAAGTTAAACAATATTTGTATAAGTCAATAAAAAATAAATATACATACGACTCATTAATTAAATAATATATTTTATATATTGTATTTATTTTTCTCTGAACATAACTGTATCATGTTCTTTTTAAACATAAGAGGAGGATACACATCCCTAGGATATGATTCAAAAGAAAAGATGAACATGTAAGAAATGCAAAAGAGAAGGCTTCAATAAATTGGCAGTGAAATTTAATGTTTGATTAATTCTGCTATTTCATATTTATAATAAATGTGCCATAGAAAATTTTCTTAATGATTTTTCAAGTATGTTATATATATATATATATATATATTCTCTTAAATATAGCATATAAATTAAAAATAATTTGGAAAACAGTAATATAGTTAATAATTTTTAAAATGTGGTTCGATGTTATGTATCAAATTTATATACCTATTTTTCATTTAATATTTTTATTTTTTTATATTTGATATTTCAATGTTTATATTTTCTTTAATAAATATATACCTTAAATAATTGTTACCAAAAGAAAAGTGCTATTTTTAAAAAAGTTATTCATTTACCAATAGGATACAAAATTTCAATATAAAGGGCGTGTTTAGCCTACCGCCTCAACAATGGGGCGGTAGGCATGTAGCTACTCTGAAAAAGAGTGGCTACAGTCCTAAGAGTGGCTACCGTGCGAGACCCACAGTTACAATGAGCACGAGACCCATAACTACAGTGAGGGGCAGCTGCCCCTATAGTCCCAAACAGTTTGGCAACAATGCCCCTATATAAAATCTGTGCTAATATACTTTTCTTTTTTTCTTTTTTATGAAAAATAATTATTTAATTATAAAGATTGTTACTCTATTATGATTAATTATAAGAAAAAATATTTATTTTTATAACTAGATAAATATTTTTTATAACAAAATAAATATTTTTTATACTGGATAATTATTTTTTTAATAAAGATATAAAAGAAAAAGAATGAGGAACAATGCCTTGCCACCATATAGGAATATTTATCCATAGAGCATCATGTAGGAATATGATGTCCTAGGGCATCATATAGGAATTTGATGGCCATTGGACTTTTCTCTTCTTGGATATGTAAATTAATTGAAAAATATCTTACAAACCCACATGCATAAATTTTAACTACTCATCAAATGTTTTATTGTTAACTAATGGCTAACATTGCTAATTTTTTTAACAAAACCATCTTGCACCCAAAGCTAAAATAACTTGATGCTAAGAAAAGGGCTTTAAAATCGTGGCCTTTATAAAAAGATTCTGGATCAAAGATCAAAAGAAGAATAAAGGGAGCATCATGCAAAAGAAATTATGATGGTGCACCAAAATTCAAATATGATGCTAAAAACGTTAGCTTGAAGCCATGGAGATCACGGTTTGAGCCTCCATCATGAAGATCATTGGCACCCAAGCATGAAAAATTAAGGCACCAAACAAAATCCCTACTCAAGCCACAAAGAGATGGAGAGGAAGATGTGCAATGCAAAATAAATAAAATTCCTACCTAGTTGATGCTCTTGAAAAATCAAGAAGTGGGAGTGTTATGTGAGTGGTGTTATTTAAAGGGAGAGTTCAGGGTTGTTTCTTGGGGACTAAGGGTGCATTTGGGAGCGCTAGACAACTTATTTTTAAAATTTTAAGCGCTTATTTCATTTTAGTTTGTTTGTTTCGGATTAATTGAAAAAATGCTTATTTTAAAAATAAGCAAGAATGACTGCTTATTTTTTAAACAGAAAAATGCTACTTAAAAAATAATCACTTGCAATAGAAGAGAGATAATAATTGTTTAGACTTTACTACCCCTACACATTTTAACTAATGACCAATTTATCCTCAAGGTTTTTTTTCCCCTTTCGTTTTGCACCATTTACCATTATTAGCTTTGCTCTTCTGCGCGTCTGCTGTCACTGCCTTCACCGGCATCGTACCTCTGTCTGCTCTCACCGTCGTCTGAGGTTAGTCCTGTCACCATTGCGATCATCTCTCCTGATTCCTCCATTTGTGGTAGGTTTTCCTTTCCCCTTTCCCCTTTCCATTAAAAATTGTCATAATCATACTTAGGCTTGTTATAGTTGGAGTTGTTGAGGCTTGCACAGATCTGAATGTTTCTTGTTTGTGCGTGAACTGTAGAGTAAGATATTAGCTGTTGGCTGTTGCGATCATGGCATAACATTAAATCTAGGTCCATGTCCCTACCGTTTAGGTGGCACCAGAACCCTCTAAACCGGTCTTTCATAGATAGATTCAATAGCACCTTCTTGTTTTTTGTTGCCTGTTTCTTGTTTTTGCTTTCTTGGCCTAGACAATTTCTCTTTACTTGCCTCAGTCACTTCGATCAATTAGCCAAGATTTTGACCGGATACGAAATCACTGGTGCTTGATACTTAAGCCTATCTTCATTCCCATCCTGACATGCTGAGGCTGCCCTTCCTGCACTTTGGTTCTTTTGAGACAATCAATCACTTTTGCTTTACTCTGTTAGTCTCTTTTCTCATATAAAGTACTGTCAATTCCATGATTTCTCTATGCATACAATCTAAACTAAATTTTCAGAAGTTCCATTGATTGAGCCTTTAACATACATATCTTATGTATTTTAATCAGAGAAAAAATGGCTTCACAAAGAATTAAGATTTTGAAAAAGGAAATAACGGTCACCAAGATTATTGCTACTGCTACTCTTTGAATATCATCCATAGTTCCACTTCTACAACAAGTCACCAATCATAGGTGCCCAGGAAAAAAAAAACTTAAATCGCACATTAGTTTGATATGCAAAACACAATCAATGATTGTGGGTTTTAAAATATTTCTGTGTGATTATTGATTCTGTTATGAATTATACCATTTGTATGTTGTAGACATTGTGGTTTTTGTTTTCTGAGTATGGATTTCGGTCTCTATTATGAGTAAGCAATTAGGATGTTATAGAATGAGTATGGCTAGCATATTATTGCTAGTTTTCCTATGATATGTTTCATAATGTTTATTAGGTGTTTAGGCTAAAGGTTAGTTTGAATCATGGTGTTTGAGAGTTGCATGTGCCTTCGAAATGTATGGTGTTGATTTCTTCTCTCCGTTTCTAAGGTTGACAAGTAATCTAGAATTTGATTTTATTTCAGTGGTCACACTTGAAACAACTACTAAAGAAGCAATATTCTAACTATAAAGCCCTTTGACTTAATTCTGCTATCTAAACAAGATAAAGAATTTGAGACGTGGCACACTTCAT
>JASKGM010054516.1:0-19138 GCA_034509205.1 Ceratonia siliqua | reverse complement strand
TTTTTTTCCTATAAATAGTAAAAAAATTTAATATTATTGTAATAAAAATATTGTTCGAGTATATTGTTTAAAGGAGAAGTAAAATTTTAAAAATTTCTGAAAAATTACTGGATATAAAAATATCTTAAATAATACAAAATAAAAAAATTTAAGAAAAAACAAAAAATGGTGAGAGGAGATAAAAAGAGAAAAGTAATGTATGAGAGTTGTAAAAAAATTGTGTTGTAACTTAGTAAAAATATATTTTATTATCTATTATTATTATTATTTTATAATATATTAATAATTAAAAATAGAGGTATAAGAGGTGAGAATAAGTTATCGTCTTTTTAAATTATTTTTTTTAGTTTTTCATTAATTTTTTTTGTTTATACCATTTATTAGTTTTTTATTTATAGTAATTTTTAAAAAAAAATTTTAAATGATTTTATATTTTTTAATTTTTTTAAAATATTTACTTTTTTAAAATGTGTGATTCTTTTTAATTTTTGTTTATTGTTCTTTTTTTAAAAAATTTATCATTAATTTATTATTATTAAAAAATTTTAAAGTTATATTACAATTCTAAAATGAGATTGTAAAGTAGTGACGGCCATACAAAATAGCATAAACAATATTATTTTTATAATATATTAATAATTAAAAATTAAAAAAGAAAAAAAGTGGTGAAGAAATACTACTATCTAATGCCCTACCCCAACTGCGGTGAAAATGATTTTCTTTTAAAGATTTGAAGTGTCATGTACTAAAGTTACATTTCAAATATTTTGGTTTATGAATTAGCATCCCAATTCTATGTGAAGCTTAATGCTAGAACCTTGGTGCTTCATCCTTTTTAGAACAAATGCCCTTTCAAAGCAATCAACCACAACCCAACTGCTGCGCGACGACCCTTGTAGGGGAACTGAACTTACAGATGACACGTGTTATGCTGTTACATAACTCTTTCTGCATTAACCATCTTAATTTGTTTTTTTATTTTAATTATATTTGAATATATTAATAATTTTTATTGTCATTTAATGAAAAATAAGTTAATATGTAATTATTCATATTGTATATAAGATATATAATTATATTTTTTAAATTAGTAAAAAGAGATAGTGAAAAGTTACTAAATAATTATCTACTACTTTTTTAAAAAAAATTAAAATTTATATAAAAATCTTAAAAAAAAATCCACTCTCGTAGATATAGAATAAATATATAAAATCCGCCAAACAAATTAGTTTTTTCAAAATTATATATAATAGTATAAATAAGCTTATCTTAGTTTTATGAAAAAATATTGAACCATTATTTTGTTGGCATTATCAAATAATGTCTGTTAATCCAAACAATGTATGTTTTTGGAACTATTTGATCTAATTTAACTTTTTAAAAATTGTAATTGATCTGTTTATGCAATTTAAATAATATTTTTATGAATTTACAATAAGTAAACTCTTGGTTTAAATTAATTATAATAAAATTAATTTAATCAAATAAAATTAATTTTTACTAAAATTAAAATTATTTAATTTTTATATTATTATTTTAAATAATAAATAATTTAAAAACAAAAAATTCCTAATTGGTACTGTGATAAAACGTCGTAAGTTAGGAAAAATATCTAGACTCAGTACACACTGTCCCCGTCAGTTAATATATTTGCGTGTTTCAACTTCTGTTAACTTGTTCAGATCTCATCCCCCCAGACAAGGCATATGTCCCGAACTACACTACTAACGACAGATTGGACCGCAAAATAACCCCAACTCGACGTCGTTTATAGTGACATGACAATGAAACGACGACGTGTTTTACACTCCGCCCTTTCTTCTGAGGCCCACTCACCCACTCGCTAGCTGACTTTCTCTATCTTGCTTTCCCTCTCTGTTTCTCTCCCTCTCTCTCAGACTGAATGAGAGAAATGGTACCGACCTCCGCAAACAGCACCTGTCCTCACTCTCCCAAAACCCTAAATACAATTAGTTATGCAAATCCATAAATGCCCCTCTTCTTCTCTCTTCATCCTCACCCCTAAGTCAAACCCCACTCGTCACAATCTTCATTCTAAATAAACCCAAAACCCAAGAAAAAGAAACCAAGAGAACCAAACAAAGAAAACATCTGTGTCTTTCTATCTGATTCTCGGCTTCCAAGCAGATTCCATTCTTCCCCCTTCCCAAAGTTCAAATCGGTACGTTGCTTAGCTTCCTTGTTTCTTTTCCAGATTAATCTTCTTTTCTTTGCTTCATTGTTTTGTGCTGGAATCATGTGGGAAGTAGGGTTAGTGTCTATAGTTTTGGCACCGTTGGTTGTTTGTTGGTTTGTCTATCAAAGTGGTTGCCTTTTTGCTGATCATGATGTTAATCGCTCCTCGATTGGTTTTGATGGTTTGATTGGTTTCGTTGTTACTTTTGTGTTGATAATCTCGATCATGGGGTTTCGTCCCTTGTTCAGCAGCTTACTGCACTATATGCTTCCTAGAAAGAGAGCTTGTGAAGGAGTGGTTGTAGAAGAAGAGACTGACAACAATAACAACGTAGGTTCTGCGTCGTTTCCTAAGAAGAATCGGATCGGCTGCCTTGCCGCCTCCTCACCTTCTGATACCTCCAGTTCGACGGTGAACAACAGCAACCAGAGCTTTAGCAGCAGCAGCAACAACAACAACAATCATAGTAGCGGAAACTTAGTTGAAGGGTCGCCAATCATGGCTTTGGGTGATTCCAATCCGCCCGATATTGATGAGGATCTGCACAGCCGTCAGCTCGCTGTATATGGTCGTGAGACGATGAGGAGGCTCTTTGCGTCTAATGTCCTCGTCTCCGGGATGCAGGGTCTTGGTGTCGAGATTGGTATAGTCATTGAACACCCTTTCAGTTACTTTTCCATATATCGATGGTTGTTGCTTGAAGATTAAATTAGATGTGGGATGCCTGATTTCCTTTCGCTTTGTGCATCTTCTGGCAAACAGCAATTATTGAAACGAAGATGATGGTAAATCTTTTGATTTGAAGAGTCTGCAAAATTTATGAAATTCTACATTCACTCGAATGCTATATTGATTTGGCGACCGTTTTAGTAAAATAATACCAACGGCTTTTTTCCCCATTTCTTTGGAGCTTTCAGCTCTCTTGTTAGTAAAATAAAACCGTTGAATTGGTAAGTAATGGGATTGGTGTTGGTAGATTTGGTCCCTAGTCCCCTCTTGGGTATTTTCTTGGAAATAAAGGGAGGCAGAACGATATGGGACTTGATCAATTCATAATCTTGTTGTCCATCTAATAAATTTCTCTGTAAATAATTTCTAGCGGCTTATATTCAATTTTGTAAAATTTATTGGTTTTAGAACTTGTTGTCCATTCTGTTGGTTTTATAACTTGATTTTTTAGTCTATGGATTTGATATTTCTTCAAGTAGCATTAGCTCTGTGATAACAAATAATTCTTGTGAATTCTAATAAGTTTGTGTGTTTTACTACCTGCAGCCAAGAATCTTATTCTTGCTGGTGTCAAATCTGTGACCCTGCACGATGAAGGGAATGTGGAGTTGTGGGATTTATCAGGTAATTTTGTGTTTTCAGAGAAGGACGTTGGTCAAAACAGGGCAGTGGCTTCTGTTAGTAAGTTGCAGGAGCTCAACAATGCAGTGCTTGTACTCAGCTTGACAACTAAGCTGACAAAAGAACAACTTTCTAATTTTCAGGTACTTCCATCTCCCTGCTTTTTACTCCCTTATTTTCCTTGTACTTCTTTTTTTTGTTCCATTGAAAGGATTTATTTGTATATCTGCCATATATCAAGTAATTAAGTTTGTCCTTTGGCTTGTTTAAATGTCAATGGAACTGTTGGAGGGTATCCCTGGTTGGGCATACATGGGGAAATAACCTGTATGATTATTTGCATCTCAATGTCATTTGTTTGGAACATAACTTTATATGATATGTGTTAAGTTTTTCTGTGGGCTCATGTTTACTAATACATGCTAATCAATAATGTTTGAATAATCAAACTCTAATTTCTAGAGCAAACATTACAAAATATATAATGTCAAGTATGCATTTTCTTGACTCTATGGTTTTAGTTGTTTGTTTATCACCTAGAAATAATAGTGATACTCTTTGTATTGTTTAATATTATCAGTGGAATAGATTAAGTAACATTATTGGATTGGAGATGAAGTATTGGATCATAGTTGTCAAATCGCGATGGAAATCAAGAATCAGAAAGTATATTTTTGAATTGCAAATCATGAATAGAATCGAATCGTATGATTCAGGAACAAAATGAAAAATACCTATAAATATAAAAATAACTTTGGATTTTGGAATGCTGTAACTGCACGTCCAGCTGCTGACACAACATGTTTGGACTTTGGATTTTGGAATGATGTAACTGCACGTCCAGCTGCTGAGAAGTGTTCATTTTTAATAGGAAGTTAATACGTAAATGTGGTGGAATTATTGGAATGTTAAAAGTCTGCACGTCCAGCTGCTGAGAAGTGTTCATTTTTAATAGGAAGTTAATACGTAAATGTGGTGGAATTATTGGAATGTTAAAAGTCTCAAATACCAGGAGTCTTTAAAGTTTTTTTAACCTAAACACACTGTACAGTTTAGTTTTAGGTTTATGAAGCTTTCTAAACAGAAGTTTTAAAAGAAAAAAAAAAACATAAAACGGGCCATTTGAAAACGGGGTTGCGTTGGGTCATGAATGACCCAACTGTGCTGCCTGGATGGAACCCACCTTTTTTGAATCGCAGAATTGCTGCCATTTGCCGTCACAGGCCTGAATCGCAGCAACTCTAGTGATTTTGTCACAATTTTTCTCCATTTCCGATTCTTCCAAATATCTTCATTGCTGGAAGACATAATTGTTGCATATTGTACAATTTGAATTACGAATTGTGCCATTATGACAATTGACAAGCCATGTGAGTGGAGCAAGTTTAAATTTGCTTGACCTTATATCTGTGAATCTGTATCTTGTTTAATATATCTTGTTGATCTGATATACTGCTAAGGTTATGCATGCTTTATGTTCTAAACTTCTAATAGTTCAAGTTAGTGTAAAGTTTGTATGGTTGTCTGCAGACACGTATGTATTTGTATCTGAATAATTTTATTTTGCAGGCTGTTATATTCACTGATATCAGCCTTGAGAAAGCCATTGAGTTCAATGATTACTGTCATAGTCATCAGCCTCCAATTGCTTTCATTAAATCTGAAGTTAGAGGCCTTTTTGGTTCTGTGTTCTGTGATTTTGGGCCTGAGTTCACTGTTTTTGATGTGGATGGAGAGGAACCCCATACGGGTATAATTGCATCCATTAGCAATGACAATCCTGCCCTAGTATCCTGTGTTGATGACGAGAGGCTTGAGTTTCAGGATGGAGATCTGGTTGTATTCTCTGAAGTTCATGGTATGACAGAATTGAATGATGGAAAACCAAGGAAGATTAAAAATGCTAGAGCATATTCATTTACCCTTGAAGAAGACACCACAAATTATGGTACCTATGAGAAAGGTGGTATTGTCGCACAGGTCAAACAACCAAAGGAGTTGAATTTTAAGCCACTCAGAGAAGCACTCGCTGATCCTGGTGATTTTCTTCTAAGTGACTTTTCTAAGTTTGATCGCCCACCTCTCCTGCACTTAGCATTCCAGGCTTTGGATAAGTTCATCTCTGAGTTGGGTCGCTTCCCTGTTGCTGGTTCAGAGGATGACGCACAAAAGCTTATATCTGTTGCCAGCAATATTAACGAGAGCTCAGGAGATGGAAAATTGGAAGATATCAATCCAAAACTTATGCGGCAGTTTGCCTTTGGTGCCAGGGCAGTGTTGAACCCTATGGCTGCTATGTTTGGTGGAATCGTTGGACAAGAGGTTGTTAAAGCATGCTCTGGAAAGTTTCATCCACTTTTTCAGGTTAGTATGATATTTGGGTATTGAACATGTTAGTACTTAATGCACATCCTCTGGTATTGGGATTATTTTACTTGTAAACTGGGCAGTGGTGAACACTTTTTACTTGTGCTTGGATCCAAACCAGCTGAGCTTGAGTTGTTGAAAAACATTTATAGTATGGATTATTTATTTCTTATGAAACTAATTAGCTTTGCTGTATAGGTGGTAATGACTATAGGGTAGAATGAGGCACAAAATTTGAAGTTCAGTTTTTTACTTTCCTCTGGTAAACATTTATTTTCTGGACTTTGCAAAGATCGATGATCACAAACATTTAAAAAATGAATCACTGTCTTTGTTAGACATGACACTTTAAGACGTTGTCGAACTCTTTAAAGTTTGCCATGTTGCAGTGTTGGTGTCATGTTAGGTGTCTATGTCAGTGATCATGCTTTTTAGTTAGAATCTATATCATCTGCAGCATTATTAGTCTCAAAATGGTATCTGTGGTTGGGGGGGATTGCATGTACATTGCATATGAGAGCAATGGAATTCCTATTAATGACCACTCCCCAGTTTTAAGAACCCGTCAGCTGATTTTGTGTATTCAATTCCTTGCTCTGAAGCATCTGTACAGAAAAGGGGGGGGGGGGTATCTACTGATTCTACTCCAATATGCATATGATGCGGCTATCCTGTTCTTTTTTTTGGTTGTATTTTTTTTCTTTATTTCCAATTATGGATATGGCTTGGTATTCCAGCCAACTTGCGACAGAAACTTCTAATTTTAAGAGAAATGAGGCAAAACCAAGAAAGTATGATATTGAAGTGAACAGAAGAAGCCTGATGAGCACTGAAGATTTTAACATCAAGAAAAAGGCTTGCATCTTCTATAGCTTCCTTTGCCAATTACATATTTGTACCATATTATTCGAACAAAGTTATATGTGATCTTGCCTCTTAAAATTAAGAAATAGTAGAAACCTGAACTTTTCTTCAGTTGAGCCAACCTATGTTAATCTTGATTCTACTTATCAAAGAAGTTTGATGTTGATTTTGACTTGCTTGCTTGGATTCTGTACTATATCTCTATGCTTCTACTAGCATTTAAGTATTGCATATTTACTCTGCACAACGTGAAATGTAATCAGACAGTGACCTACATCTGGGGGCATTTGCCTGTCCGTATGATCAATTGTGCTTGCCCATTTTCATTAGCAAAGCTGTGCATTCCTCGAAAAAGTGTGCTTTTACTACATGTATGGCACTCTTAAGCTCACCTAAATAGATGTATACACAATATGCAATCGGGGGAGGGATGTGACTTCAATCTAATCGGTATTATGATCTGCTTAGTTTAGTGCAAATAATAGAGGAAAGAGTCTATCAGCAAGTATTTGTTTTCTTGTTCTGCAACTCGGTGGTTTAACATGTTTTGTCATTTGCCTTTGTAACTTGAGCATTCTTTTAATAGCTGAGAATACTCTTTGTCGTCATGGTCAATGACTGGTTTTAACTTATTTTTCCCTGTCTGCAGTTTTTCTACTTTGACTCAGTGGAATCACTTCCTACAGAACCACTGGATCCCAATAATTTTAGCCCAGTAAATAGCCGTTATGATGCACAGATTTCTGTTTTTGGTTCTAAGTTACAGAAGAAACTCGAGGATGCTAAAGTGTTTGTTGTTGGATCTGGTGCTTTGGGATGTGAATTCTTAAAGAATCTTGCCCTGATGGGAGTTTCTTGTGGAAGTCGGGGGAAGCTGACAATTACTGATGACGATGTTATTGAGAAGAGCAACCTAAGCCGGCAATTCCTCTTCCGTGATTGGAATATTGGGCAAGCCAAGTCTACGGTTGCTGCATCAGCTGTTGTGTCTATAAATCCTGATCTGAAAATTGAAGCGCTTCAAAATCGTGTTGGCCCTGAAACTGAAAACGTGTTTGATGATGCCTTCTGGGAGAACTTAAATGTTGTGATTAATGCACTAGACAATGTGAACGCTAGACTATATGTTGATCAGAGATGCTTGTATTTCCAAAAGCCTCTTCTTGAGTCGGGAACTCTTGGAGCGAAATGCAATACCCAGATGGTCATTCCTCACCTGGCAGAAAACTATGGTGCTTCTAGAGATCCTCCTGAGAAGCAGGCGCCAATGTGTACTGTACACTCATTTCCACACAACATTGACCACTGCTTGACATGGGCTCGATCAGAGTTCGAGGGTTTGGTTGAGAAAACTCCAGCGGAAGTAAATGCATATTTGTCCAACCCAAGTGAATATACTAAAGCAATGGGGAATGCTGGTGATGCTCAAGCAAGGGATAACTTGGAGCGTGTTCTGGAGTGCCTTGACAAGGAGAAGTGTGAGACCTTTGAAGACTGTATTACTTGGGCTCGTCTAAAGTATGCTTCTTTAAAAACACCTTTTTGTTTCATTCCCGTCTCTTCCTTTATAAAATAATGTAGTCGGAACATGGTATTTTTCTTAATGACCATCACTCATAAAATTGGTTTCTTATTCACAGGTTTGAGGATTATTTTTTTAACCGGGTGAAGCAGTTGATTTATACTTTTCCTGAAGATGCTGCAACCAGCACTGGAGCTCCTTTCTGGTCTGCACCAAAGAGATTCCCTCATCCACTGCAGTTCTCAGCTTCTGATCTGGGTCATCTCAATTTTGTGATGGCTGCCTCTATACTGCGAGCAGAAACATTTGGCATACCAATCCCTGACTGGGCGAAGAACCCTAAGAAGTTGGCTGCAGCAGTTGATAAAGTGATAGTACCAGACTTTCAGCCCAAGAAAGATGTGAAAATAGTGACAGATGAGAAGGCTACCAGTCTCTCTACTGCTTCTGTGGATGATGCAGCTGTAATTAATGATCTAATTATCAAGTTAGAGCAGAGCCGGACGCACCTGCCACCGGGTTTCAGGATGAAACCAGTTCAATTTGAGAAGGTCTGTTCCTCTATCTTTACTCTGCTACTTATTGTCAGGATTCTCATTCAGGCCTCATCCTGCAGATAATTTTTTTTGGTCTAGTAATTGTTTTTCTAGTTATGATTCTGGGATTTTGGGCATTTCTTTTGTTGACATTTTTTTCCCATCCAGATTTTGTAATTCATTTTAATCAACAAGTTACAAATCTATATTATTCTGTAAAACTGCAGGATGATGATACAAATTACCACATGGACCTGATAGCCGGGTTTGCCAACATGAGGGCAAGAAATTACGGCATTCCTGAAGTTGACAAGCTGAAAGCCAAGTTTATTGCTGGACGGATCATTCCGGCAATTGCAACCTCAACTGCCATGGCCACTGGTCTTGTCTGCCTGGAGCTCTACAAAGTTTTGGATGGAGGGCACAAACTTGACGATTATCGAAACACATTCGCTAACCTAGCACTGCCCCTTTTTTCCATGGCTGAGCCAGTTCCACCAAAGGTCATCAAGCATCGGGAGATGAGTTGGACAGTTTGGGACAGGTGGATTCTGAAAGATAATCCTACTCTCAGGGAACTCCTTGAGTGGCTGAAGGAAAAAGGCCTGAATGCTTATAGTATTTCGTGTGGAAGTTGCCTTCTCTATAATAGCATGTTTCCTAGGCACAAAGAACGAATGGACAAAAAAGTGGTGGATCTAGCAAGGGAAATTGCTAAGGTGGAACTCCCTGCATACCGTCATCATTTGGACATTGTTGTGGCCTGTGAGGATGACGATGATAATGATATTGACATCCCACAAATATCCATTTATTTCCGTTAGATTGTTTTCATCCTCAGGTTTGTCTCAGACATATCTTAGGTGAGAGGACTATCTCTTAGGCGTGCTTGACTCTACTGTTCCATATTCATAACGGATACACAAACCTACATTGTTCAACTATATCATTGTTTATGAGTTGGAAAGCAACTTCCGTTCCTTGTAATTTTAATGTTAACTTTTTCGTGCTTTTGGACCTCTTGTACCCTTCCCGGGTTTGTTTGTTGAGGTGTTGAATTGATGGTCAATCATATCTCGGCATTTCACTCTTGTTTTCCCCCTCATTATTCTCGGTTGCAGTGCTTTTTGCCTGCTGACTTGTGTCAGATCATGGTAGGAAAACTGCCTGTCATCATTTTTACACATGGAATGGAATTATTTGGCTTGTCTGAACTTTGGGGAGGCCTAATGATCATTGAGATCCTGGATAAGATTATGTTTGTTACCCGAGTCTGTATAATGATCAAATTGTTCTCATATGTGGTGGTAATTGAATTGTTATTTGGAATGCTAACTTAAGGATAGGAATAATGAAGTGCTAATACCGGTAGACTCAGATTTGGATATTTATCATTCATGAAATATATAAAGACTGAATTTTAATAAAATGTATGAGCAATTTCTGAGTTACACGCTGCTGTTGATTGAGTGACCACTCAAGCTCTCGTGAAGGCTGTGATTGTGAACGATAGGAAGTCCTCCATCATCCCTGCTCGGATCTTCAAGGAGATTGCCTGTCTTCTTGATAGTAATTGGAGGGTCTAGCTTTCTCATGTCTATAGAGAAGCCGATGTCTATTCTGACATACTTGCAAATAGGAGTCTGCTTGGTGACCCAGGAATCTTCATTTTGTCCTCTAGTGTTGGTTTGCTGCGAAGTATGTCCAATGATTCTGTGGGGGTCTGAATAACCCATTTTGTGGTAGTTTATGTTTCTCTTTCCTGGGCTTTCCCCCCCGTTCTTGCCAAAAAAAAAATATGTATGAGAGGGTGGGAAGCAGTTGTCCGAGTTATGAACAACTTTATCATGGCGATTGACCCTGTTAATAGTTAGGCCTGAATCGCTGATTTGAGTACTAAAAAAAGTTTAGGATGCTAATTGTTCTGTTCTAAGATCTTAAAATCTCAAGTATTTCCCAAAATCTTTCGCGTATTAACTACATCTTGGATTCTCAACTTATGTCCATGTTGAAAATTTAACAATATTAAAAGATATTAGTGGTCAAAATTTAGTCCCTCAAACAAATTTATAGTGCCTGGGACATCTAATATGACATGGTAAATGCTCAAGCATTTCCAGAACAAATGCACGCAAACATACAGATCCTTTGATTTTTAATATACACGGAATATTAGAATTTAGACATGTCATCGGGAGAATTTAGTCCCTCATATGATGTTTCTTCTAGGAATATTAGAATTTAGACAGGTCATCGGGAGAATTACCATGAATATAAATTACAAAAAAATGACAAATGAAATCGGAGTTTTTGAAGGGAAATAAGATGCCACAAATGATATCTTTCGTCAAATTGTTAAATTAATCTTAAATATTGCATGGAAAACCAGAGACGGTGAGCCGGGACGACGTGCACATGGGGCATGCATTGTCCCACGTCCTAGATTATAAAATTCTATTAGAAAAAAAAGGAAGCAAAAACAACCAGTTACACCATCCCATTTTTACAAAAGTGGAGGTGTGTTAACTGGCAACCACCACATTATAAGTCAGTGGAGAGAGAGAGAATTAATTTATTTGTAAATGTGCCTATTATTCACCCATGTTGGGTTTCCCATATAATGGAAAACAGAGGAATGGGAGAGATAGGTAAAATGCCCACTTACCCGAGAGGTGGAGACTAGTCCACTATTGGGACAGGTGGAGAGAATGTCACCCCACGATTAAGTGGAGAGAAATGTGGCAGTTGCCCACTATAGTGGAGAGATGGCGAGGGAACAGGTTGCCTACCTGCTACATGGGGTTCTATTTAAGGGGTTAATGGGTGCAGAGATATTCAGTTTTTTTTTTCAGATGTAAACCAGAAAGTTTATGAATGAAAGAGATAGTATTTTCCCTCTCTTTGTTTCTTCTGATTATTGCATTGAGTTTTTATTAATGTTTATATATTGATCCAGCCAGAATTTATAGTAAGCCTGTGAGTTGTGTTTTCGTATCAAGACAGGTGACGCTTTGCAGAATATGAAGTTTGAACTGCGTCTTTCTTTGCTTGAAAGAACCCTACCAAAAACAAATTTTCTTTGTAAGACACTGAAATATCTTTCCCTTATAGTACAGTGAAGACATTGGATACACTCACTGATATTTACAATCAAATTACTGCAACATACCGGCTGCACATACCATAGAGCATGTAATAGAAAAGGCAGGGACCAGCTCTAATTGGCAATTGAAACAAAACTTATATTTATTTTAATCACTCATTTTTGGAAAATGTCATTAACAACATCCTATCACAGATTTCTTCATTGGTTCTAGATACGAAGGCCATGTGAACTGCATTTTTATGGCTCGTATAATTTCTGTTTAGTTTTTATCAGCACCTTCATCAAAGTCAGCAACTCCAACTCGGAAATTCAGTTGTTTTTGATGCTTCGAGCGACGGCGCTCATCAAAACTGTCCCACCCTTCAAACTGCAAGAAAGTCACGCATATTTTCTTAGGTTGTTATATGACTGTAGTTCCTTAGACATTACGTGCTACATTGAGCTGACATAACTTTGATATGGGTGTTTTGTTCAACAAAAGTGCATACCTTGCGAAGCAGATCAATTGTTATTTCTGTATTGTGGAGATCCAGTGTGGAGAGCTGAAGGCAAGTCTTGAATAGTTTGGAAGGTAGAGATTTCATCCCATTGTTACTGAGATGCAAAGCCTGCACAGTGACGAGAAAGATGGGGTAGAATGCAGAAAAGTTTGTAATACGGGTGGTATCGTATACACCTTCGACAGGTTAACATGTACAGTTGATGAATATATTAAAGGGTCAATTGAATGCATAGGCTCCCCTAAGTAAAGCAAAATTAAATAAACTCCCTTCTTATTTTGAAAAAATGACAGAACTCACTTATGCTAATAAACTCCACACTGTCGTTCAAAATCCTTATTTCCCAGCTATTTGCATAATTAAATCAAACTTAGATACACATTTTTCTTTAATATTCCCTCCACCATCTTAATGTTAACAAACTTTAGATTCAAATCTAATATATGCCTCCTCATTTCGAAATATGAGAGTCCTTTTGGAATAAAATACATTATCATACATGATATCCGCCATTTTTTAACCTCTCTGAAGGCAACTTAACATAAAGGGGTGTTCGTTGTCTTAAAGTTCAAAACATGGGAGATCTAAGTAATTTCTAAAACAGATGTATAAATAATTTCCCAATGCGTGAGGGAGATCTTTGTAATTTAAACATATATTTATAATGTCAAGTTTTCAGAGCATGAAATTAAGAGCTTTGTTCAATTTATCAGTGTGATGCAATCATTCTGGGGTACTCAAGTGCACTTTCAACTCAAAATGATTTAAGGATAACGTGCTAAACTGTTAATAAGCCAGAAGAGGAAGGGGGGGGGGGGGGGACTTTATTTTATATTAGGTAATAACGGGGGTAAATACCTTCAAATTACCCAAACTGCTAAATGTCTCTGGCAATTCTGACAGAAAGTTTGATGAGAAATCAACCTGGTCCACAAGAAAACCTTGATAAGCTTGTTATATTATATACATCTAAATATAATATCATCCCTGTTATTTTTATTTTTATTTGCAAACGCTATATCACCATTCACCTAGCTACCTTGTTTCTGAGAAAAAGAAAAGAAAAAGAGGGTAGAAGACCAAAAACAGTACCTCAACAAGAGAATTGCAATTCCCTATAAATTTGCTGATGGTACTCATCCTGAGAATAGGACGCAAGTTTATCAGAATAATTATTTTACTACCACAAATAACATCACTAATTATTTTGTTGAAATGTGTTTACGCAAATCACTATGTGAGGGACAAGAATTTTGAAGAAACTAGTTGGTTCAGCTAATTCATTAGTGTGTTGTCCCATGAACTTCGGATTAAATTTTGAGAAAATGATTGAAGATGGATGAGGGCTACGTATGAGCCCTCTACACACATACACAAGCACAGGCATTCTTGAGAAAGATTCTTCTGGTAACTAAAAAAAGACAGCCTTAAATCCAGTCTTTGCAACTTTTTTTATACTAAATAATCGAGGTTTGGTAATTTTAACTAGAAATTAATTAATACTAAAGTTCATCACAATTTTCTCTCTCTTTCAAAATTCAAGGAGATGGGGAGAGGAGATTTATATGTATGTATGTATACAAGCATTTCAAGACATTAAAAAAGTTTTCTATTTCTAATTGTCTAAACTCTAACATGTAAACCAGGAACCTATAAATCAATTACACAAATTAAATAAAGAAGGCAAGTGTAGGGCAATGTAGAAACACGGTTTACCAGATTGACTGAACTTGATAACACATGAATGCATGTTAATAAATTAATGACCCTACTTAGACAAGTACCGTTACCTATTGTTGTTAGCTCGCAAAACTTCTAGGCGTGTTAGATGTCCTATGTCACTGGGGAAGCTGCCCAACTTATTATTGGAGACATGCAGTTCCCTTAAAGAGGTTAGAGATCCCAGTGCTGATGGCAAAGCTGTTAAACTGCAGAAATTGTGTTAATTTAACAAATTGTGTAAAATTTACATAAAGATCTAGCAGGCAAAATCAGGTAAAAAGAATGGAAGCCATTCTTTCAAATATGTTGCATAAAAACGTGATCAATAGAAGTACAATTACTCAAGCAAAGCCAAACTCAGAGAGATTATTCTGACGTACTAACAAGCGACCTCAAGTATTTTCGTATAAAATCCCACAAGCAAGATGTTACAAAGACAACTAATCTACTTCCTCCTTGTATCTCCTCTATCTTTGGAGCAGGTGACTAACTACAGAGAAATATGATGGTTTGGGTGAATGAAAATCCATAGAACATTTGCACTTCAAGCTAGATACACCAATATATATTACAAAATTTTGGACAATCTTGGCATCAGCAAGGTACATGCAATCCTAATGTGAATTTATTTGATGATTTATGTAGGGTAAAAACAAAACAAGCACATTGAAATCATAAATGATAAGATCTACTCACTGGTTCTGGTTCAATGATAATACTGTTAGGTACTTCAGAGTTGTTAGTCCTTCCCAGCTAATTGATTCATCCAGTATCTCATTTGCATTAAAGAATAGTTTCTAGGACATTTTGAAAGGCACAAGCTGTGTCAAATATTGCTTCCAATAAAAGTTTGTATGTAGGTGATGCAAAAAGCCTATAAGGAGAGAATGGGAGAGAGAGAGAAAGACAAGTTCAGCTTACCTCTACACCTGTAAGGCATGCAATATGTGCAGGTACATTTTGGATTGAGTTGTTGCTGCAATCTAAAACTCTTGCAGAAGACCCACAAGCCCACACTTCATCAGGTATGGCCTATTTAAATTAAAAGCAGTAGGAAAAATGAGATTGTATTCCATACGAACAATTGGCAAGCAATAGAAATTCATACACAATAAATTCCTTTTTTTTTTGTCTTTTTGGTTCTTTCCTTCTCGCACTTCTTTCTTGTTTAATATGACAAGCAATTTCTAATGGCAAACAATCATGATTGGCTATGGTTAACTCTGTTCCTACATTAAGTAACTCAGTCTGACAAGGTGTACTGGTCAACTTAAGAAGAAAGAAGTATTGACTAGAGCGTGTAAGCAAAGAAAGTATTCAGCAAGAAAATATAGTAACGCACTCATTGGTGGCGTATAGGCCATAATGAACATGCCCAGAAACATCAGAGCAATACGCTTTGAGTGAGTAACTAGAAGTTACCTCGTGAGAGTTTAGTAATGCTCTTAGTATAACAAGCAAAGTGAGGTCATGTAAACCAAGTAACCCCTTTCAAGCAAATAAGAAGCCTGCTCTCAAGAACAAGAGCCAAGTAAAAAGGCGCTACATTGAAAGCAGGGTGTCAAGATAATGTAGAAACACGCTCGACATAAGCCCCTGAGTATTCACAAAGAAATCTATGAGAAAGATCCCAAGCAATAGTAACAGAAACAATCAACATGCTGAGTAACTAAAGAACTTGAGCACAAGTAACCTAGAGGGAGTATTCCATGACTCTTCCGTATCTCATGCGTTTCAATTTTCACAAAGTATTTATACTAATGCTTTCATGTTGTTCGTCCACAGTGCCCTTGCTAGGACAAGGTGAGGACACGATGTGGAAGCACATTGACTACACGTCATTAGGCAATTAGATGTTGGGAGTGGCTTGGCAAGATTGAGATGATGGTGTTTTCATGCCAAAGCGTGATCATTCAATGACCCTGGGCATGAGTAATGATGTGTTGTGTGTATTATCAAGAGGATAATGCATAGGATGCGCTCTAACCAAATAGGAGTGCATAGCCTGAGTACCAAAGTGCCTAGTGAATCCAATTTCATAGATTTAATTAACTTTGTCTTATATGCCATGTCAGCAATCCAAAATAGTCAAGAACCTTGCTTTATCCCATTTTTGGAAGTTTTAGCCATTAGCAGCAAATTTGCATCTCGTATTTGATGGCACAAATACAGGCATGCAGCCTCTACTGATGCAGGATACAAGTGTCGTAGCCTAACTCCCCCCAAAAGCTAGCTCGAGGGGGCAGGGTTGCCTGACTCTTATATCCCCATCCCCGAAGGCCCCCTTGGTTGATGTGGGACTTATACAGGGCTTCCTAGTCCCACCAGGGGTCCCTCTGATGCCCCCGCATCATTCTCCCTCCCTGAGAAGTCGCAACGGCCACATTGCTAGGCTCTTATACCAACTGATGCAGGATACAAGCGCCGTGGCCTAACTTTCCCCAAAAGCTAGCTCGAGGGGGCAGGGTTGCCAGACTCTTATATCCCCATCCCCGAAAAGCCCCCTTGGCCGATGTGGGACTTCTACAGGGGTCCCTCTGATGCCCCGCATTATCTACCTAAGGGTTAGCTTACACTAAGAGACAAATATTAACTCTTTCTATAAATAGCCCCATCATCTCCTAAGAAGGGACTTTTTTAGAAAACCCATACGGTCACTCTTCAAAAATCAATCTAGAACCCTCACTTTTCGTTCAAAGTACTCAGAATCACAAGTAACTCTCGCTAGTAAGGTCTTAAGGTGATTATCCAAAGATAATCATCCCAAAACTCTATTGTCCACCCTAATGGGTTGTTGAGTGTGTTATGATCCCATAGTCAGCAAGGAGTTTGATAGAACCTAGGGGTATAAAAAGGAGGAATTTGGGGAAGTTGCTGGAAGGAGACAGGTGGCAAGGAAGTTAGTCCTTAAAAGGGGGAGGGCATGGCCTGAGGAGGGGGGGTGAGTATTATGTTGGTTTGGGGGAGGCTAGCATCCCTTATTAGCTAGTTTGGCCTAATTGTGGCTGGGATTTATGTTCTTCATTCTGTTTGCTTTATTTCCTGTGTTAGTGAGGTGCTATCTGTGAAAGTCCTTCACTGTGTTCTGTTCTTGTATTTTGACTTGCATTTTCCTTCACTTTTATTACTTTCCAGTCCTGTGGGCGGTGTTTATCAATATATCAGTATTTTCCTCAGTGTTCTGCGTGTATTTCTATTTTATATAGTTTGGTTTTCATCAGTTGGTATCAAAGCATAAGATCCAGATGGAAGGGAGAAGGAAAGAATTAAGCTATGACCTGAAAGGGATCCAGAAGTGTATGGTGGATATCAAAAAATGTATGGAGGAGATAAAGGTGACGTGGAAACTTAGAGGAGCCAAAGAGAAGGAGAGCAACGAGAGGAGGAAGGCTGCATTTAGAAAGGAATTTGAAGAGAGAGTGAAGGCTCGTAGGGAAGCAGAAGAGAAAAAGAAAACAGAGGTTCCATTGAGGGAGGAAGTTGAGGAGCCCATGAAGAAGGAAGAAGAACCATCCTTGAAAATAGAAGAGGAAAAGAAAATAGAAGTACCGAAGATGAGGGAAGAGTAACCACAACTGTTGATGGAAACAGAGTTACCATTGAAGGAGGCGGTAGACCCATCGGTGGTAGTAAAAATGAATGTGATGTTGAAGAGGGATGCCCAGCAGCTGAAGGAGAAGATTGCAACGAGAGAGGCAGGAATTACTAGAATAGAAGATATTAGGTTAAAAGGGAAATAAGTTGGGCTCAAAAACCTAACTCATGAAGTGATATGGGTCCAAAATAGAGAAGATAAAGACTGGGTTGGAGGAGGAATATAGGCTGAAACACAACCAAAAATGATTGGGGATAGTGAGGAACTAGGTCTAATTAGGAACTCAAACCAAGTCCCTACTGTATAGGTAATAAGCCAAAATGACCCAATAGCAAATACCCAATGAGACCCCGGGCAACTAAGAATACCTTCAATGTATACCTATGGTGAACCATCGACAACTCTTCTAAGTCCACACCATCTCATTGATGTGGTGAATCAAACGAGAAAAATGCAACAATCGTTGGCAAATGGAGTCAACTGGTTGGAACTCGCAGAGGATGGGTATTCTGGTATTGAAGTTGGGGGTAAGCCTACGTGGATGAAAGAGAAAATTTCCCTACGGGCGACCTGCAATCAGAACGTTCTTGGCAAGGAGGAAGGAGATACAAGGAATGATGCAAATAATAACAGAGGCAGATTACCGAGAATCAATTCTGTTGTTGCTATGGGGTCAAAAATTAAAAGCAAAAAAGGAAATAAACTTTATATGGTACTCTTGGGCATCTAGGGTCTACTACGAAGAGTGAATAAGGAACTGGGATGAGATTCTGATAATGGTGGTAAGGTTAAGGGTGTTGTGAATCTCACAAGGGCCTTGGGTTCAATACCAAGAGAATATCGAGTGGAATTAATAACTCCACCAGTTTCATCACAATATGAAAAGTGGAGTTATGGGAAATCTCCAGAAAGGATGACTTTAAGAAACACAAATGATTTGATAAATGATATGGGAAAGAGCAGTGGTGCTTATATCATTTGTATACTCTTGGGTCAAAGAAATAAATATAATTCTCAAGAACTAATATGGCCTGAGCATAACAAGACTTATCTATCTAAAATAGCCACTTGCAAACCAAAGGATCTCCAAGGGCAGCAAAAAGATATTGGAACTAAAAGTTCAGAACCAGCGTTACCCAATGATTCTGGTGGAAACCCAGCCAATGTAACAGTAAAGAACACAGATATACTGGATACTCTTCTATATAAAGATACTCAACGAGTTAACAACCCAGGTTCAATGGAACAGTAATCTGAACACTGGAAGGTTTACAGCTAGGAAATATGAAATGGTCACAAAGATAAATGGAAATCACACAAAAGATATTAGAGGAACCAAACAGAAATAATAGTCAATACTCAGCAAAAGAAACAGAACC
>JASKGM010054506.1:0-53781 GCA_034509205.1 Ceratonia siliqua | reverse complement strand
GAAGCAAACCTATAATAAGAAAGTGAAAGGTAATCGAATGGAACTGATAAATCAAATAACCCTACCCATACTATAAATTCTAGTTAAAATGTTTATATATTAATTTTGTCACATAAGAAAATTATTATATTTTCATGTCTAATTAGGATGGAATATGAAGTTATATTAGTTTCTTAATTGGCCCACATGTATTAAGAAATTTTCATAATTTATTAGGTTCCATCATAAGGTTAGTGAGTCAAATTTATGCTAAAATCTTTGTCCAAAGGTAGATTTTAATGACATGTTGATTCATGATTTATCTTACATTGGTAAACTTCTAATTATATTTGATGGTTTGTACCTCGTATTTTGTTAAATAAACATGTTTTTTTTTTTTATATACTTGTAGTTAATCAAATTTTGATATTTTCTCGTGACAAAGTTTTCTATTTGAGTAATGACAATTATAAGGAATGGAAAGAGGGTGTTCTTCATTTAGGCTGCTTAAACCTTGACTATGCTCATCGTAAGGAAGAGTTAGCTGCATCGATATCTACTAATACTTAGGTTGAGATGGAATTGTACGCATGGTAGGAGTGATCAAATCGGTTAAGTATAATGTTAATCAAATCTTGCATTATGACTAGTATTTGTGGGTCAATACTTGATTGTAAGAATGTCAAGGATCTAATGAAGGTATTGATGAATAATTTGAGTCTTCAGACAAGGCATTAGCAAGTAGCATAATGGGTAAATTGCCATCCATGAAATTCATTGGCACTAAAGGCATACATGAGCACATTATGCAAATGAGAGACATAGATGCTCAACTAAAGTCCCTTAAGATTGAGATTTCTAATGATTTCCTAGTGCATTTTATTTTGAACTCTCTTCCACCTCAATATAATACTTTTAAAATTTCTTGTAGCATACATAAGGCAAAATGGTCAATTAACAAACTTCTGACCATGTGTGTTTAAGAATGAAGGAAGATTGGTTCAAGATAAGATAGAAAGTTCACATATGATAATAAGGAATAAGAAGCAAACCTATAATAAGAAAGTGAAAGGTAATCGAATGGAACTGATAAATCAAATAACCCTACCCATACTATAAAGAAAGGGAAATCCAGGTGTTTTTTCTGTAAAAGGAAAGGACACATGAGAAAGGATTTCCTTAAGAGAAATGCTTGGCCTGAAAAGAAAGGTAATCTCATATCTTGTGTGTGTTAAGAATCTAATATGGTTTATGTTTCTCATAACACTTGATGGATTGATTCTGGTTCTACAATCGATGTTTCTAATGCCATGCAGGGTTTTTTAAATCAAAGGAAACCATTGAAAAGTGAAAGCAACGTCTATTTTGGAAATCAGATGCCTTCACATGTGGAAGTTGTTGGAACATATAGATTTGTTTTAAAATATGGTTTCGTTTGGATTTAAAACAAACCTTTTATATTCCAAGTTTTTTTAGAAATTTGATTTTTGTTCCAAGACTTATGCCTTTGGGTTTTTCCTTTAATTTTTTTAGGACATATTTAAATTTATTGAAAGACTCAATTGTTGTTGGAAATAGTATTAAGTATCATGATTTGTCAAAATTCACTTAGACAATAATGTTCTATATAACTTTATGGCTTCATATAATAATGGTGGTATTAAAAGTTGTGTTATGAATGAGAAATAATCCATGTTGTGGCATTAGAGGTTGAGACATATTTTCATTAAGAAATGAAAAGGTTAATAAATGATGGAGTTTTAAAATCTCTTCATTTTATGGATTTTGGTTCTTGCATAGACTACTAAGGGAAAGTAGACTAACAAGATTAAGAAATGTGCTAGGAAGAGTTATGAAATTTTAGAGATCATACACACTGATATTTTCTACCCTAATATGAGCTAAAGTGGTCAGAAATATTTTATCACCTTTATAGATGATTACTCACTGTACATGTATCTCTTCTTACTTCATAATAAAAGTGAGGTGCTTGATGCTTTTAAAATTTATAAAGAAGTAGAGAAAAAATGTGGAAAACAAACTAAAATTGTGAGATTGGATATAAGTGGTTAATTTTATGGTAGGTACACGAGCAATGGAAAATTACCCAATCCATTTGCTAAATTCCTTCAAGAGCAAGGTATTGCAGTTCAATATACCTTGCCTAGCTCACCATATCAAAGTGGTGTAGCAGAAAGAATAAATATGACTCTAATGGACATGATTAGGAGTATGCTTAGTAACTCTAAACTTCCTTTGTCATTGTGGAGAGAAACTCTTAAAATAGCAACGTATATATTAAACAAGGTTCCAACTAAGGCGATTTCCAAAACACCATTTGAACTATGAGAAGGTTGGAAACCAAGTTCACGATATATATGTGTGGGGTTGTCCAACTACAATAAGGGTTTATAATCCACACGAAAGTAAGTTAGACCCAAGGACTACTATAATTGCTTATTTTATTGGATATGCTAATAAGTCCAAAAGATACAAGTTTTATTATCCATCCCATACAAGTAGAATTGTTGAAACGAAAAATGCTGTGTTTCTTGAAAATTAAGTCATTAGTGGGGGTGATCAACCTCAAAACTTAGTATTTGAGGAAGGTCGTGTTCCTGAAATAATTCCCACAATAAGTAACAAGTTGGTTATTACGCCTATCAAAATATTATGGACATTAAGCAACCAGTTATTGAAACTTCATGTCCTATTGATAATATTTTAGTAGATCTTGTTGATCAACAACTTCCACTAGAGGATGTTGAAGATCCATTAAGAAGATCTACTAGGATAAATAAGTTAACAATTTCTACTGATTATGTTGTGTAATTACAAGAATCTGACTCAAACATTGGTGCCAAAAATGACCTTGAAACGTTTTCACAAGCAATGGGTAGCAGTAACTCTACGTTAAGGTATGTGGTAATGAAGGATGGGATGGATTCTATGGCAAATAATCGAGTATGAGATCTTGTTGTATTGCCTAATAAGGTGAAGTCCATTGGTTATAAATAGGTCTTTAAAATCAAGAAAGATTCATTAGGCAATATTGAGAGATACAAGACTAGACTCTTTGCTAAAGGATTCACATGAAAAGAATGAATTGTTTCTCTCCTGTTTCTTGAAAAGATTCTTCTCGTATCATTATGGTATTAGTTGCACATTTTAACTCATATTTACATAAGATGGATGTGAAAACAGTCTTTCTCAATACAGATTTAGAGAAAGAGGTTTATATGAAACAACTTGAAGGGTTCATTTCAAGTAATGGTGATCATAGATTTGCAAGCTTAAGAAGTCCATATACAGACTAAAGTAAGCCTTCCATAAGTGGTATTTACAATTTTCATAATGTTATATCTTCATTCGATTTTTTAGATAATACTAGAAATCAATGTATATATCACAAGATTTTTGGGAGAAAAATAATCTTTCTGGTGTTATATGTGAATATATTTTGCTTACAATCAATGATCTAGGGTTGTTGTATGAGGTGAAACAATTTCTCTCTCAACACTTTGATATGAAAGTTATGGGTGAAGTTATGTCATTGGCATTAAGATTCATAGAGACTAGTCTCAAGGTATCTTGGGCTTGTCTTAGGATACATATATCAATAAGGTTATTGAGATATTTCAGATGAAAGATTGTTCACCAAGTGTAGCACCTATTGTGAAGGGTGACAGGTTCAATTTGAATCAATGTCCCAAAAATGACTTTGAAAAGGAACAAGTTAAAAACATTCCTTATACTTTAGCTGTTGGAATTCTAATGTAAGTTTAGGTTTGCACTAAACTAGATATTGCATTTGCATTTGGAATGTTAGGAAGATATCAAAGTAATTCAGGCTTGGATCATTGGAGAGCAGTTGGAAAGTTGGGAAGATATCAAAGTAATGTATGTTCACGTCTGGATATATCCTCTTGTTTGTTGGGGGAGCTATATCTTAGAGGAGTGCTAAGGAATCTTTGATTGCTACTTCTACTATAGAAGCAGAGTTTGTTTCTTGTTCATAGAGTATATGGTTGAAGAGTTTCATCTTTATGCTTCGAGTAGTTGATTCTATCTCTAAGCCATTATTAAGGATATATTGTGACAATTTAGCTACTGAAGAACACTCTGCTTTCTATCCTTATAATTGTCACCACTCAAATAAGGAACTTTGTCATTGAAAAATATCGAAGTTTGATCATCTGCAAATATATAAAAAAACATGCTTACTTAACAAAATATGATGCACAAACCATCAAACATAATGATACTTTATTGTTCAATCTAGTATTTAAGTTTATCTGATGGTACAAGTATAGATTTAAAAAAAAATTAAATCATATCATGCAAGAGAATTCAACAGATTGATAATCACATAAGCATACACGAATTGCATAGATAGAGTAAGGGTAGAACTATATCTTTGAAGCCATAGGTAATTGTCAAAGTTTCTTGACCAACTAAATTGACCACCTATTCTTTGTGAATTTCTTTCATTCTTCGGTGATTAAAGGTGAGAAGAACAATAATGGAATATATGATTGCTCTCTAATAAATAATAATTTTATGGTCTAAGGGAAAATTCTCTCACACGAATGAATATGGCGTCAAGCACGCTTGATTTTCTCTCAAAACCTCACACCACTCCCTTTTAAATTTCTCTCTTAATCTCACTCCTCCTCTAGGTGTGCTTTATGTGTGTTGGATGGCAAATTTATATTAACCTAGCTCCTAGTCTCTTAGTTGTAGTTAAAGATTATCAACCCTAGAGAGGTCCATGTTGATGCCACCTTCATTCTTTATTAGATAAAATTTTATCTAATATTATATCAAATAATAATTTGCATTATTTAATTGATATTTCATTATTTGATTTAAAAATAAAATAAAATAATTGGAAACTTTCCCATCGGCTAATAATTAGTGTGCTTGGATTAAAATAAATTTTTAAACATTATCAATCTCCTCAATCACTTAGTCTTCTAGTGTATGTAGGACACCTTAAGAATCAAGACTCTTCCCAATTCTAATCCTTCAACACATTGACTTTTTCTCCTTAAAAGATTTCAATTTGATCAAATGAAATTTGAATTCCAAGAAAGGTTAGAGGTGATCTCCATGGCATTATAGGAGGTTGATTTCTTCCAAAATTTCAACTAAGACAATGGTTGTCTTATTTAGACAATACTTGTCTTAAAACACCTTGGTCTAATTAAGACAAATGTTGTCTTAATCAACACAAATAATGTAAGAATTATTCTTGTCTTTTCAAGACAAACTTTGTCTTAGTCAATACATGTACATAGCATTCATCTCTAGAAAAGTGCTTAGGTAGGATGTCTCTCATAGTTTATTCTTCAAAAGTTTTTCTTATTTCAATGAAGGGGATGATCCAAAGGCAAGAATTGTCTATCGCAAATAAAATAAAAATCTTACACCCATTCTTAAAAAAAAATGCCTTATAACTGCCCATGCAAATTAGGCAACCTAGCCTACTAAAGGTTTTCCAACCCGATTGCATTCCATATACTGAAAAGTCATTGATGTTAAGAATAGGTTATCCTAGAGAGCAAATTTATTCCTCAATATTGGTGTAAATACATTCTATATTTATAAATAAAGAGTTTATTTTTGTAAGCTTCATTTTCTAGCTATTAAGGTTCCTAAATTCTAACAAACCAAGATACATTTACATAAGGGTTATGCAAAAAAAGATATGTATCTTTGGATGAATATAAAATATTATTTACAGTCACATAATAGAGCCAGTTACTCTATTCAACAAAGATTATAATGTCCAAATTACCTCTATAGAAGGGATGAGATTCTTTTATAAGGGAATGATGAATCTCAAATAATTGAAGTAGTAAACTTCAAGTAATGACACTATTAAATGAATTAGAATCAAGTGAGATATCAAGTTCAAGTTAATATAGTTACTTTGAACTTGAACTATCAACTTGAACTCATACATATTGCATCTGCTAGTGGCAAAACCAAAATCTTAATGGATTATGGACTCGTGTTCATAACCATTGTGATCTTTGATATACTACGGGCATGACCATTGTAGATTTTGTATATTGGGATCATAGTGGAAGTGAACATCCGAGAACATAAATTGAGGAAATGGAGTTTGTAGTATTATATCACTTCTGGGGATTTTAGGAAGACAAGTGACATATATGGGCCCAATGAAATAATGAATTAACAACTCATCATTTCTAGATAATTTTAGAAAAGTTCTAAAAGATTATCTAGTCACTTATTAGATTAAATTTAAGACCACGAGACAAAATTGACATAAGGGTAAAACAAAAATTTTACCTTGTGTCAATGGATGTCTACGAGGGTTTACAAGTACTAGGTTTGCAAATTGGACAATTCAATGTTCAACATGGACTTCTTGTAATTTTAGAAATTTTCAAGAGTGCAATCATGAGTCTTTGGTGAAATGACTTCACAATTAAAAAACTTGGATTTTCTTAATGTCATTGAATTAATTCCAAGTTTATTGGAGCTTAGAATTCCTATGTTCAAACGGATTCTCCACCTAACTTTAGAGAATTTAATCCACATTAAGTTGGAATAAATTTAAGATGAAATTAATTGATAGCATTTTAGCTTATATCTTAATGAAGACACGAGTTATCTTAATTTAGACAAAAGAATTATTTAAGACAATAGTTGTCCTAGTACATTTTTTGCATGTCTTAAAAGAGACAAAAGTTGTCTCAATTTTGGATAAACAAATTTTAGGACAAATGTTGTCTTAAGTATGCTTGAAAATGTGAGAAACATTTTTGTTACTAAAGATACAAAATAATTCTTACAATAGTTGTCTAAATTAAATAAGTATTGTTTTAATCAGACAACGTAATTTAAGACAAAGGTTGTTTTAATTATCACAAGTGTTGTCTCAATCTAAACAACTTTTATCTTAACATATTAATTAATTTGAAGAAGTTGATAAAAATAAAATAAAATTCTCATTTAATTAAGGATTTCAGCTAACACTCTTTTATTAGGATAAAAATTAGATTAAATTATATTAATATGAATAGATAAAGTTTGAAATATTAAAACTTAAGAGAACATACTAAATCTTCATGAGATGGAGAAGTGGATGGCCAAGTAGGGAGAGAATGGTTTGAAATGTTCAAACCCATATTTTCCTAATTATCCTAATTAACTAAAGTGAATAAAGGTTGGAAATTAAAAGAGTTTTAATTTTCAAGGAAACTTATTTTCACTAGAAGACTAACTAAGTTAAAGGAAATTTAATAAAATAAAATTCATTTATTTGAATTTTTATTCAAGCATAATCAATTAGAAAGCCCTACATGTTTTATTTAAGTGTTAAATAAAATATGACTTTATCAATTAAATAATACAATTACTAATTGATAAATTAATTAGATAATTTGATTGTCTACTTTCTGCATGGTATGCGTGTGGAATTTCTAAGTTTTAGGGATAGTTATTTTTTAATTCAAAGGAATAACCTTGGGTCAAGTTAGTATGTTTATAAACCAACATTTCCCTTTGTGGCCTTCAGATATAGAGAGAAAAGTGACTGGAGAGTGCTATAAGTTTTGAGAGAAAAACACAATAAAAAAGTGAATTTTTTGAGTGCCATTGTAGGGGTCTACTGACAACTGCCGAGGCTATCAAATTAAATCTCTAAGTAACCGATTCACTAAATAACTGTAGTATACAAGGTACACTGGGTCGAATCCTTGGATCGCTTTGATTAGGTAATCAAATTAGGGCAAGAACAGAAAAAGGGGGTTTATAACAGACAATAAAATGGCAGTAATGAAAATAATAAACAAAAATTGGAAATAACCAATCCTAGGGAAATAACCAGTCTTGATTTTAGTTCATCCTTGATCACTAAGAGTCATTCAAGCAATAATCTAGTTCTTGATTTTTAGAACATAGTAAGAAGCCTCAATATAATTCATGAGTTCACCACTGAATAAGCATCCACGATTTAGTTAATCAGGGTTAGATAAATCAATCTTTCATCCAAACACCATCTTAACCTAAAAACCAAAACCCAATCAAACTAAACAACTCATCAATTAGTTTTGATACCTTGTTCAGTCTCTACAAATCTCTCTTGACACATGATAACTATGCAGCTATCATGTGAATATTCCAAGCAAATTAAGCAACTTAATCAGAATCTCAAAAGAAGGGAGAAAAACTTGATAAATGCTTGAACTGGAAAATGTTTAAACTAAGATTTCAAAATTAAACATCAAGACTGTCAATTCCTAGGATTGATTAAAGATTCTAGCCCTCCATTAATAAGAGGGATGAATTTACAGAGGAACAGAATGAAACCATAGATAGAACAAAGTGGAGAACTAGCTAGAGGCAATGGAACAGTGTTTATAAAACCCTAGCTGTTGGTAACGCTTTACAACATCTGTATATATATAAAACCATAAACCACTAATTACAAGTCTGCCCCTAGGTCAAAGTGTCTCCCAGCTGTCTAACCAGACCATCAGATGAATTCTAGGGCAAGAGCATGAGCAAAACGCAGCAGTTTTGATAGGTGGTATGCACCAATTAGTGCCATGGAAGCTATGGCAAGCCCAAGAAAGTGGTAAGGAAGTCTTGGCCAAGCCTAAGGGAGAAGGTGAGGTCACAACCCAAGCTCATGGTAAGTTGGTGGAGGCATCCCAAAGCCCAAGAGTTAGAGCAAATGCAAAGGAATGAAGAGAATAAATGTAGATTATTATTTTATTTTTATTTTTATTTTCTTAGGATAGGCATTAATATGGTCTTGGTATTTAATTTAAATTTTATAATATGTGATATTATATGCTATAAAATCTCATGTAGACTGGAAGGTGCCAATCAACTTCACATGCCATGCATACATTATATGTTGTTTTAAAAGAGTTTTAAAATGATAAAACATAGAAATATGTATAATTAGCAAGATGGCTAATTAGGATTTAATTTTCCAACTAAATAATTAGTAAGGAATTAAATTAGATCCATAATTGATAAATTATTTAAAGGTAATTAATTTCATTAATTAAGTCACCTAGTAACTAATTAGTCAATTAAATTACTTAAGTTTATTTTCAAACTAAAAGTTAGTAAAAAAAATTAGCAAATGGATTAGGAATTAAATAAATAAATTCCTAAATATTAGTAAAAAGTTACTAAGACAAATCCTATCTAAAAGTTTAAAAGGGAAACCAAGTTCATAAGTGATTTAGGTTTTATAAAGAGATGCATGCTAGAAAACTTGGTAAATTAACTTAGAATAATTAATCAATTAATTAAAATATTAAGTGAGAGAGGGCCTTAGTAATCCTAGAATCCACTACCTCCAACGCTTAGTCCATTGTCATATAGTTTATGTCACTTCCTACAGGCGGGCATATACTCAAACCATGACTGGAATGGATTTCCTAAGTGATAAGTATACCTTGGTAAATTATAAAGTGTGACTTCCCATATAAGCATACTTAGTGGTACATCTAGTTGTAATGAATTGGTTGGTTAACACACTCAGCATTAACCTATCAATATACTACCTATAGTCGCTCTATTGATATATTAATGGGCCAAATAAAGGCACTCCTCAATTATGCTAAGTATTAAGATACAAGGTAGCAAAGTTGAGTGGAAGAGTCCCAATTTACCTTGTAATAAGTATTCATAGCCCATAGTCAGTTGCTTATTGCAGAGGGTAAATGGCCATCAAAGAGAATTAATATGCTCATGCATACATGCATCACGGTCAAAAGTCCATTCAATAGCTATAACTTACTAATATTAAATATATTATTTTACAAAGTATCCCTTAATCATGAACCCCTTGTCCATTCTCCTTAATAAATGTACCATAAACGGTGAGAATTATGTAGAGTGAAAGAGAAGCCTCAACATCATTTTAAATTATGACAAGATCACATGGGTCCTTTCTAAACAAGCACCCCTTGATCTAACTATCAACTTGCTACCAAGCAAAACCAAGTATCAGAAGAGGTGGCATGATACCAATGCTTTGGCTAAGTGCTACATACTAGCCTCAATGACTAGTGTGTTGCAATAGCAACATGATGGCATGGAACATGTTGCTGACATGATGTATCATTTACATGAGATGTTTGGTATAAAGACTCTGTTTGCTAAGGTGAGAGCTATCAATCTTTCAAGGACTTTAAGCAGAAACCAGAGGGACCAGTGAGTAATTACATGCTCAAGGTAATCTCTTGCCCTAATGAGGCTGAGCTACATAAGGATGAGAATGATTTGGAAATTCAAGTGTCCATGATCATTCATAGTTTAAACTCTTAGTTCTTGCAATTCAAGTTGGACTATGAATTGCATAGTAGGGACTATACTCTCAGTGAATTGATGAATGACTTGCACGCTATGGAGGAAGTTCTTGAAATCAAGAAGAACCTAGATGCAAATTAATAGTTATGGAGCCCAAGAAGGTAGAGGAGTCGAGTACCGAAAAGAAAAAGAATGCTCAGTAATTGGTTAGGTCAAAGAAGAAACCCATGAAAAAGAAGGCTTAAAAAGATAACACCAAGGGAAAGTGTTTCCACTATGGTGCTAAAGGACATTAGAAAAGGAATGGCAAGGCCTACCTTGGTTTCGTAAAGGATAAACAAGGTACATATTTTCTAAACATGTTAGAAGACTTTTTAGTAGATGATTTTACTAATAGCTGGATAGTAGATTCTATAACCATTAAGCATGTTTGTAATTCTTTGCAAGGGTTCTAGACAAGGAGAAAGCTGACTAGGGTTAATTCTAAATGAGATGGCAAATGACACAGAACTCGAGTAGTGGGAGCCATCGCCTTGCGATTTTCTAATAATATGTTATTAGTTTTAGATGATGTTTACTTTATTCCTAGACTAGGCAGAAATTTGATTTTTGTATTTTGTCTTATTAAATATGGATATTCAATTACTTTTGAAAATAATATTACCATTTCTATAAATGGAAGTTTGATATGTTCTTGAATTACTAGGAATAATTTATATATATAGAACCAATTAATTGGACTGCAAACATTGTAAAAGTAAATTCACCCAGGTCTAAAAGAATAAATGAATCTAACATAGAAAAAGTTATCTATGGTATCTAGATTAGGTCATATTAATCAAAACAAACTAAGCTGACTAGTAAAAGATGGAACTCTACCAAACATGATAGAGTTTTCTTTACCAGTCTATGAATCCTATACTAAGGGTAAAATGGCTAAATCATCATTTAAAGCCAAGGGTAATAGGATGCATGATGTTCTAGACTCAGTACACACAGATGTGTATGGATCGATGAACATTCAAGCTAAAAAAGTTTATATTTATTTTATAACCTTCATTGATGACTACTCACGATATGATGTTGTGCATTGTGATTGATTCCTTTGAAAAGTTCAAGGAATTCAAAGCTGAATCTAAAAAGTAGTTAGGTAACCCATTAAAAAAAATTCGATAAGATAGAAGTGGTGATTATTTATTTGGAGAGTTTAAGCAGTTTCTAGTTGATAATGGAATAATGTCTAATTTATCAACACCAGAACACCTCAACAAAACGGGGTTACTAAAAGGAGGAATAGGACTTTTAGGAATGGTGAGGTCATTGATATCCTATGTTGCATTACTAGAATCGTTCTAGGGATATTGTATGCAAACAACATCATACCTACTAAACTTTGCTCCATCAATGGTAGTGACTAAGACACCAAGGGAGTTATGGACATGACGTAAACCATCTTTACATCACTTGCAAAATTGGAGGTGTCTACACATGTGAAAAATCCTAAGTCTATTACGATGGAACAAAGGTTGGAGGTATGCTTGTTTGTAGGATATCATAGGGATACTACTTCTATATAACTCAGGATAAAAGGTATTTTTTAGTGCAAATACAACCTTCTTAGAAGAGGATTTTGTGAAAGATCACAAACTTCACAGTAAGATTGTTCTTGAAGAATAAAGTGATAAGTCAGAATCTAAGGATGATTCTAATGAAGTCATAATTGGTACGAATTGAAAAGTTGAATTTGAACCACTGGCACCTCATCGTAGTGGGAAAGTTGTTAGACAACCTAACAGATACATGTGCCTACGTGAGCACATGGTAGCTTTCTCAGATGAACATGAATATGACCATGTTACATATAACGAAACAATTAACGATGTAGATATTATTCATTGGCAAAAGGCAATGAATTCAGAGTTGGAATCCATGTATTCCAACAAAGTTTAGACTCTTGTAGATGCATCTAAAGGAATAAAACTCATTGGGTGTAAGTGGATTTATAAGAGAAAGAGAGGAGTTGATGGGAAGGTGGAGACCTTTAAGGCTAGGCTAGTAGCCAAGGTTATACCCAAAGAGAATGTATCGACTACGAAGAAACCTTCTCACTTGTTGCTATGCTTAAATCCATCAGGATCCTGTTATCCATCGCTACACATCTTGATTATGAGATATGGCAGATGGATGTCAGGACCATATTCTTGAATTAGGATCTTGAAGATGATATTTATATGGCTCAACCAAACCGTTTCATTGAAAAATGCCAAGAGCACAAAGTCTGTGAATTGAATAGGTCCATCTATGGACTTAAGCAAGTATAGAGATCTTGGAATATAAGATTCGACTCTGTAGTCAAGTCTTATGGATTTTAACAAAATGCAGGCAAACTCTGTATCTGTAAAAAGATATAGGAGAGTAAGGTTGTCTTCCTAGTACTCTATGTAGATGACATTCTACTAATTGGGAATGATGTAGGAATGTTATCTACAGTAAATGAATGGCTGAATCAGCAGTTACAAATGGGCTAGCTCTGTTCTTGGGATCCAAATAATAAGAGATTGCAAGAACAAGCAGCTAGCCTTGTCCCAAGCAACTTACATTTATAAGCTGTTGATAAAGTTTGGCATGCAAGATTTCGAGAGAAGTTTTACACCCTCCAGGCATGGAATTAAACTTTCTAAGGAGCAGCCACCCAAGATTCCTCAAGAAGTTTAGCAAATAAGATGGATTCCCTATGCATCAATAGTAGGAAGTGTCATGTATGTTACGCTTTGCACTAGACTAGACATCTGCTTCGCAGTTAGTTTCGTTAGTAGGTTTCAATCAAACATTGGCATGAAACACTAGATTGCAGTTAAGTGTATATTTAAGTATCTTCGTAGGATGAAGAACTACATGCTAGTATATTCTGGTAGTGGCCCAACTTTGATTAGGTACACTGATTTAGATTTTCAGTTTGATATTGATTCTAGAAAATTAACATCAAGCATTGTTTTAACTTTGGTTGGTGCAGCCGTCGTTTGGAAGAGTGTAAAGCAATCATGTATTGCTGACAACACCATGGAAGTGGAATACGTTGCAACTTGTGAAATTGCAAAGGAACCTATTTGGTTGTGTAAGTTCCTAAAGGATTTTGAAGTGGTTCAAAATGCGGATAAGGTCATCACGCTCTATTGTGACAATAGTGAAGCTGTAGCAAATTCAAAAGAACTACAGAATCACAGGGCAGCCAAACACATTGAGGGAAATTATTATCTCATATGGGATATCGTACAGTGTGGGGATGTGGTTGTCACCAAGATTACATTTAAAAGTAATCTGGCTGATTCATTCACAAAGATTTTTTTCACAAAAAAGCACCAAGGGTCACCAGAAGCATTAGGGATTAATGGTATGTCATACTTGGTTTAGGACAAGTGGGATATTGTTAAAAATAAGTTACCCTGGAAAGTAAGTTTATTCCTCATTATTATTGTAAATATATTTTATATTAATAAATAAAGATTTTATTTATGTAACCTTCTAGCTATTAAGGTTCTTAGATTCTAATAATCCAAGATACATTTGCATAAGGGCTAGGCAAATGGAGATATGTATCTTTGGATGAATCTAAAATATTATTTACAATTACTGAATAGAGCCAGTCACTCTGCTCATTGAAGATTGTAGTGTCTAGATTACCTCTATAGAAAGATAAGATTCTTTTCTAAGGGAATGATGAACATCATATCATTGAAGTAGTATACTTTAGGTAATGACACTATTAAATGAATTGGAATCAAGTAAGATATCAAGTTAGAGTTAATACCATAACTTTGAAATTGAACTTACACGTATTGCATCCACTACTGGTAGAACCGAAATCCTGATGGATTACGAACTTGTGTTCATGACCATTGTCATCTTTGATATACTACGGGCATAACCATTGTGTGACATTGGTCAAGACTTTGTATGTTGGGATCATAGTGGGAGTGAACATCAGGGAACATAAATCTAGGAAGTGGAGTTCACAGCATTACGTCACTTTTAGTGATTTTAGGAAGACGAATGACATATATAGGTCCAATGAAATAATGAATTAGCTACTCATCATTTCTAGATAATTTTAGAAAAGTTCTAAAAGATTATCTGGTCACTTATTGAATGAAATCTGAAACCAGGGGATAAAATTGACATAAGGGTTAAAACGATAATTTTACCTTCTGTCAATGTATGGCTGTGAGGGTTCACAAACACTAGGTTTGTGAATTGGATAATTCAATATTCAGTACTGATTTCTCGTAATTTTAGGAAATTTCAATAGTTCAATCATGAGTCTTTAGTAAAATGACTTCATAATTAATAAACTTGGATTATCTTAATGTGTTGAAATAATCTCAAGTTTATTAGAGCTTAAAATTCCTATCTCTAAATGAATTCACCACCTAGCTTTGGAGAATTCAATCTACATTAAGTTGGAATAAACTTAAGATCAAATTAATTTATAGCATTTTAGCTTATGTCTTAATTAAGGCATGAGCTATCTTAATTTAGATAAAAGAATTATTTTAAGACAATAGTTGTCTTGGTACATTTTTTGTATGTCTTAAAAGAGGCAAACGTTGTCTCATTTTGGACAAACAAATTTTAGGACAAATGATGTCCTAAGTATGCTTGAAAATGTGAGAAACATTTTTGTCACTACAGAAACAAAAATAATTCTTATAATAGTTGTCTAAATTAAACAAGTGTTATTTTAGTTATACAATTTAATTTTAAAACAAAGGTTATTTTAATTAAGACAAGTATTATTTCAATCGAAACAACCTTTATCTTAACAAATTACTTTTTATTAGACTACTTTAAATTAATATTTGAAATCTTCAAATTAATTAATTTAAAGTTGATAAAAAAGAAATAAATCCCCATTTAATTAGAAATTTTGGCTAACACTCTTTTATTACGATAAAAATTTAATTTAATTTAATTAAATTAAATTAATCCAAATAGCTAAAGTTTGAAATAATCAAACTTAAGAGAAACACACTAAATCTACATGAGATGAGAAGTGGACGGTCAAGTAGGAAGAGAATGTTTGAAATGTTCAAACCCATATCTTCCTAATTATCCTAATTAACTAAAGTGAATCAAGGTTGGACATTAAAAGAGTTTTAATTTTCAAGGAAACCTCCTTTCACTAGGAGACTAAGTAAGTCAAAGGAAATTTAATAAAATAAAATTTATTTATTTGAATTTGTATACAAACATGACCAATTAGAAAGCCTCACATATTTTATTTAAGTATTAAATAAAATATGACTTTATCAATTAAATAATACAATTATTAATTAATAATTTTATTATCTACTTTTCCCATGGTAGGTGTGTGGAATCCCTAAGTTTTAGGGATATTTATTTTTGAATTCAAAGGAATGACCTAGCGTTAGTTAATATAAATATAAGCTAACCCTCCCGCTTGTGGCTATCACATATAAAGAGAAAAATACTTTGAGAATGCCGTAAGTTTTGAGAGAAAAACACAAGAGAAAAAGTAAATGTTTTAAGTGCCATTATAGGAATCTACACGCCACACTAAGGAGTAAAAGGGAAAGCTTTCTAATTGATAATTTGAGAAAGCTATCATTCTACTTTTCATCTTTTCTTTTCTTCCAAGCACTAACCTATTCACCATAGGTTCCATGGATTGGTGCTTCCCAAAGAATAAGTGGTAAGTGCACTTAGTTGGGAAGCAAATTACAAGATTAAAGTGATTACAAGAGATATGTAAATATCATATACACATTTTCTCTCTCTAGCCTTGAGTGTGATTTTGCTTTGGTGTTTTGTTTTCGCCGGTTTTAAAAGTTTGTAATGTTTTAAAAATTTTAAAACACATGATTGCACAATAAATACCTAGGGGTAATCACTAGATCCAATAAATGATGGTCGACAAAAGAGCAGCTTGCATGACAAAGTTCTGTTTCAATGAAATGTCATATGTAAGTACTTCTTGCTCCCAAAGTAGTTGCAGTTGCTCAATTAAAGGCTGCAAGAAGAAGTCAATTTTGGTTTTCAGATTACTTGGACCAGGAATAATCACCATTAAGAATATGTCCTCCCTTTGCCTATGCTTGCTAGGCGAAAGATTGTGAGGAGTAATGTTGGCAGACTAAGAAGAATATGTCTTGGGGTTTATTCCAAATGGGCTGAAACCATCTGCACATAGGCCCAACTTAACATTCATGGGATCAAAAGTAAAATCTGAATAAACCTAGCCAAAATGCTTCTATGTCTCTCCATCTAATGGATGTGACAACATCCTTGACTCATGTGAGTGTTCCTGATGCCATCTCATTTCACTCGCATATGCAATAGATACAAAAAGTCTTTGTAGTCTATGAATGATGGGCAAATACCACATCTATTTGTTTGAAACATCTCTAACTTTCCTTTTACCAACTTGTGACTGTCTAAACCATGCTACATTACAAAATCAATAATGTGTAGCATTTTCATCATCGCCATAATATAACATACACCCTTACGGACAATTGTCAATATTTTTATACCCACAACTAAGTTTATCAACCAATTTCTTAGTATGGTACAAATTTGTAGGCATCTGATGACCGTTTGATAATATCTCACGTATCAATGTGATAATCCCATCTTTACATGCCCCCTCAACATTATAGTCTGACTTGATGCTCAACAATCTAACAGTCGTTGAAAGCACAAAGTGTGTACTATACCCATCCCATAATTGAGACTACGCAGTACTCAAAATATTATAAAATTTTACTGACTCTAGATTAGGATCCTCCTCTACTCTATAGTGCTCCCTTTCAAAAGATGGCCCAATGGCATTCATAACCATTTGTTCGTTGACTTAAAATTTTGGATCCCAACCTCAATTATTGGGGGTAACAGTGGCCGTACCTCTCCATGATACACCCAATAATAATAATCCTCCATAAAAATTTCTCATATAGATGCTCCCTTACATCATCTAATGTTTGAAACTTTTGGAATTTACATTTAACAAATGAGCATCTAAACTTCCCTCTATCAAAATAGACATTCAGTGGAAAAGTAAATTGAATAAATTCCTCAACACCTATGTAAAACTCAGCTATAATACGCCTACTGTTGGGATAGTCTATTGTTCATCCAATGACAATACTGTAGGATCTCCATATTCCTACAATATTCAACAATAATTATAATTAAATCCATTACATAATTACATATATGCATCACAATACCTCAAATCATAGTGAATAAAAAATTATACAAATTATTAACATCCATCATACAACAAAACTCCCAAAAAATTTTGCCAAAATATAAACAATATTATACAGAATTTAATTTATTAATGAAAAAGTTAGGAAAAATCGTCCAAACACTTTTCATCCGTCATGCAACAAAAGTCCCAAACAAATTTGTCAAAATATAAATAATATCAAACATAATTTAATTTATTCAATTAAGCCATAAACAACATAAAATTGAAATTCATCCAAAATAATTCAAAAAAATTACAACAAATCATCCAAACACTTTCCATCCATCATATAACAAAAGCCTTAAAGAAATTTCAACATAAAAAATTTACATATACTCCCATTTGACCATTTTAGTTTGGATTTCAACGTAATTAATATCCCACAATATCAAACTAAACCATAAACCCACTCCATAAACTAAAATAGCTATCCACAAACACATATACTTGAACAAAACTAATAACAACTGAAAATTTACCTCAAATTCATAAATTAACAAAGAAAATTTAGAGGTACAAAAAGGGATAGATTTTAGCCAACCTCAAGTTATCCAAAGCTTGAAATGGAGGAAGAAGATGGATTGAACACTACTTCACCCTCCCAGAAAATGCCTAAAAGTAGCTAGAGAATCTATTCGACAAAAAAAACCAGAGAGAAAGTAAGTTTATCGAGAAAGAAAATGAGCAAACTGAAATGGAAGAGGAGGCATAAGCTGTTATAATATATCTAGCTTTCTAATGAACTTTATCATGGAATTGGTTCGTCAGACACGTTTTCATTGACAAGA
This sequence comes from Ceratonia siliqua, assembly GCA_034509205.1. Taxonomy (NCBI): domain Eukaryota; kingdom Viridiplantae; phylum Streptophyta; class Magnoliopsida; order Fabales; family Fabaceae; genus Ceratonia; species Ceratonia siliqua. The sequence goes on along the minus strand of JASKGM010054506.1, from coordinate 35,436 downwards.
GTCCACTAGAATTAGTCTGCCACATTCCCTCCATGTTTGCGCGTCGTCTCTCATGGAACTCTCACAAGATTTCTCATGTCTTGTGCTCATGCAAAACTAGTCCATCAGAAAACCTTTCTGAATACATTATCCATGAGAATGATGTTATAATTGCCATGACAATTTCTAATAGATTTTGTTTCTGTTAGAAAAACCTTGTTCTCTTGTAGTGTAATGTAAGGCCGTGACTTTTGAAAGAATGGTTTAATGATGCACTAAGTAAAAACATGAGCAAGAACATATAATTCATGTTCAAGAACTCTTTAAGCACATAAAGAAATGACCTTTTTTACTTTCTTTATGTTTCTTTCTCAATTCTTGATGACTTTTCTTGTTCATTTTTTTCACTTTTTCATTTTCTTGAATTCCACTATCCTTTTATCTTGATTCTTGATTTTTTTCTTGTGTAAGGTACTAGGGTATAACATTCTTTTTCTTTTCTTAGTATGTTCTTAACATTCTTTTTTGTCTTTGACAACTTTATTGCACTTTTAAGGAATCTTTCTTGATTCTTGGTACCAAGATTCAATCTTAATCAAATCTTGCACCCTTCTTGATAATATATGCTCATAAAGATCATGCATAAATTTTTTTTTGAAAATGGGTGCAATATAGTGTTTAGGCTAAAAATAGTAGGATGATGTGACAAAATGAAAAAATTAGGCTTATATGTTTATGTAAGCTTGAAACGAGTACTAAGGATCTTAATCTTTAAGGCAATCTTGAAAAGCTTAAAAGATTCAAAGAAATGCCCTAATTCTATCTTTAATCATGCATTACCTACATCTTCTTTGCAACACACCAGGTAAGCCAATCCGTTTCTTAGTTTGAACATCTACTAACCAGTCTAAAAGAGCAAGAAACAAAGTTATTTTTCGGTAACAAAATATCTTCAACCACAACATTGGTCTTCCAGTCTACCATATTATCCGCAAGAATAACAATAACCAGTTCCTGGCAGTCAGACTCCAATTTGATTTTTTCATACTCATAGGCTTTAGCCATAAACAACCTATTTCAAAGCCAAGGCCTTAGATGTAAGAGTAGAAGGTGCATGCATATATAAACCCATAAAAGCCATCCACCATTTTTCCTTCACTATTTCTTAAAATAATCCCCACACCTATTTTTGCTAGGGACCCATCTACATTAACTTTTATCACATCATCAATAGGTCTGCACCAGTTGGAAGTCATTTCTCTTACTTAATTCACCTCAAGGCTATGCCTCTATTATTTCAATTAGCAACAAGCACCTAAGAAGGGGGGTTGAATTTGGTGCTTGTAAATTGTTAAAAACTTTTGAAGCGATAAGGTGATATTTCTTAAATGGCCAACTAACAAATTACTTTCAGTTAAGTTAAGAAGAAACGGTGAATGTGAAATGATGGAAGTACTTAAATAATAGAAATTGAGTTTCTAAAGTTAACAAAATCAATATATTCTTGACTTGAACCAAATCTTAGAGCAAGATGTAATTATGTAATTTTAAGTAAGAAGATAGTGATATGTTAGTAGTTAATCAAAGATATTGAGAGATCATAAAATAAAGAGATGAGAGGAAGGAAGAATCATACCATAAAATATAGTGGTTCAGATCCAACAAAAGTTAGATACTATGTTCACTCCACAAGTACATAGGAAGGAAATTTCACTATAAGGGAAATCACAAAGATTATATGTGTAACTTACAAGCTTTTACAACCACTCAAGGTTAACTTACTCATACTGAATTTTTCTTAAGAATCCATAAACTCTAAGGTTCAAGCACTCTATTTTTTACACCTTACACATGGAAACCTATCACACTAGATTTTCTCTCAGGCTCGATCTAGCAGAACTTTTTTATGATGAAAGAAAGTCACTTGACTCCTAAACTATTTGAATATTCTGGAAATAGCTCAAGGAGTACTCGCTCTCCTTTAAGGTTAATATACTTTGCACTGAATGAAGGCTTGCTCTAAGTTTTTCAACTAGTTCAAAATAATTGCATTCTTCTTCAGTATGGTGTAGCTTTTATACTTGAGTTTGAAGCTCATTGCCTTGCTAGCCATTTGAGAGAATTGATTGGTTTTGTAGCAATCTTCATAGCTTGTTGTAGACTCGATTTGTAGGTAGGGACTTTGAGTTGACATGTATCTCTTTGAATTCAAATTTCAGGAGGCATGATGAGTTATCTTTTGCAGATTTCACACTTGAAGCCTTTCTAGTTTTGGTCGTTATAATTTGTATATGCAAACTTTACATTAGAGATGGAACATTAATCAATAAAATAATGTAAGTATTTACTTTTGTACAAAAAGTCTTTTAGAAGATGGGTGGTGGCTTTCTAGAATGCATCCACTTTTTTAGGCAAAAAGGCAGTGGCTTCCTTCAAGGGAGCATGTCAAACGGAAAATTGGCTAGATCTTTTTCACACTTTGATTCAAAGTTTTATTTTAGATTTGTTTCATTGATAACTTCTGCCTATTCCTCATTTTCTAGATGATGCTTGCTCTTTTCTATCTTATCATCATCTTTTAGCTAATTTTCTTTTAGTTGACACATCAAAACTTATACATAATTTTTCTTTACAGCTCCCTTGTACCTATAGAATTAGCCTTCTTGTACTCAGCCATTACTAAATTTGTACATTTCATAGCTACCAATGGGTTAACAAGAGTAAAGTTAAAAATCTCTCATCCCACTAGTTAGGAAGATATTAGTATATAAAATACTAAAGCATTCAGCAATTTCATCTTTATTCTCCACCTGTTCATCAAGAGCATTTTTTATTTTTAAAACTTTATTCTTCTACCTTATTGAATTGTAGTAGGATTGAAAATTTGTGTTTTCATCACTTACACAAAGCCAATTTACACTGGATTGCCCAAAATATCTCTTCTCTATGCCAAATGTCATTTATTTTAAGAAAAATGGAATCAACAAGCTTTGCTTTCTCTTCAGACCGAACCCCTTCATTACATTTGATAAGCTCATCTCGTATACTCCTTAGTACAAAGGAGCTATTGGGAAACATTTTTTTTTCTCCAAATTTGAAGTGAGCTTCTACAAAAATAAAATTTAGACTTGTTTAGGAATCAGGCCAGGCCAGACTTATGCTTAAGCCTAGTGGATTTTATATGTGTAGGTTTAAGCCCAAGTCCAAGCCCAAACCCATCTTAAATTTGGGCCCACATTCATGGGCTAGGCTTTGGCTAAGCCCATAGATAAAGCCCATGCTTGGCATATTATATTATTTGATTTTTTTCTTTAATTTTCAAAAATGCAATATATGTTTTAATACAATAATAATAGCAATTTTTTTTAGGACATGAAAATAGTTACAAAATAATAAACAATAAGAAATATACAAGCCTTAATAGTTATAAAGTATATCAAGATGCCACAGCTTAAAACTTTATGAAACTAATATTTATAAATATTACAAATTGATATTGCATATAATTATTAAAAAAATAAATGTTTTTATCTTCTGCTACTATAATATAAGAGAAGCAAAAGAAAATGCATGGGATAAAGAATATATGAAGTACAAAAAAACTAGGATAAATGATCCTTTTTAAAATTTGATAATATAATATTTGATATATTTTTGGTTTCTAAAATAACACCTACTTTATTTATAAATGTGTAAAAAAGTTCATTTATCCTTAATACTAATATAATAGGTAAATAAAAAGTAAAGATAAATTATTTTTACATATTTATAAAAAAGTAAAGATCATATATCATTGAGTCTTATATTATTAAAATTGATGAAAAATTATGGTAATTTATCTAAATATTAGAATCATCTAAACTTTTTATGATAAAGAGCCGATGCCTTTTTCAGTTGAAGGATGATGAGGCAATTTAATTGGACTGTATATACTATAGTTGGTTAGGTTCCATATACATGTGAAATAGCAAAAAAAAAAAAAACTAAATTAACTTAAAGTTTTGGATATTTCCTAATTAGGATACAGCAATTACAATAGCACCTAAGCCAACGTACCTGGACAATGTCTAGGCCATAGCCTAGATAGTTTTCATATTGATAGCCTTATATTTTTTTTTCTTATAATAGGCCTGAATTCTTTTTAATTGGATATGAATACCTAACCTATTAGACTAGCTTATGATCACCTCTATAATTAATACAATTAATAAACTTCACTAAAGCATCAAACTGACTCACACCACCCTCCAGCTACCTCTTTGACAATTTGGAAGAAGTTTGGTCAATCACATATGCTCAAAGTTAAAAACTTTATGTATCCTCTTGTCATGGCAATCAAAGTCAACCATCAAAGGCTAAAGAGTATATGTAAGAGTGATAAGTGCATATTTTGTTATGTTTTTATGATGAATTCTCTTGCTTTTAATTACTTTGTCTTTAGTTTCTTGAGTTCTTAGCTTAGTTTTATGTTTTGTAAGTGTTTTGAAGTGGAAATGAAATTATGAGAAGAAATGAATCAAGTTAGGCATGCTTTGGAGCAATGTGGAAGCAAGTATATATGAAAAAAGCTCAAAACGCCTATTTTTGGACCAAAGTCAGATAGCCCAGCGGCTCAACACTCATTCTTGGGCATCGCAGCACTCAAATTTGAAGAAAAATGGTTCTAGACCAGAGAGTTCAGCGCCCTCACTCTCTGAAATAGCGCTGTGACATTCAAAAGATGAAGAATTTCACCTAGGGCTCAGTGCTTTTGTGGTGGTTTACTCTCACCGTGGCGCCCACTACCCAAAGCCATGGCACCCACATGTAATACTCGCAAATTAATTTTTAGAGCTGAGCACTACAGTGCTTTGGAGCTAGGCCACAACGCCTGCAAGCACTGATTCACTTAAAAACACATCTCCTACTACATTCTATCATTTGGAAACTTTGAAAGAGAACCTAAAAGAGAGGAGGAGAGTAAAAGGAAGGCTAAAGGGAGTGATTTTGGAGAAGATTCAACCGTTTGGAGGTCTTTAAAGAGTTCTCTCTTCAACTCGTCTTCATTCTTCTTGTATATTTTATAGTTTTCATGGATTGTAATGTTGCATTGAGTAATTTTCTGACTTTAGAAGGCTAAATCCCTTTGGTTGAGGGTGAACTTAATGCCTTGGACATGATTTTGTGATGAAACTCTTTGATAATGTTATTCAACTTCTCTTGAATGGTTGTTTATGTTCTTTTACTTGATTTGTTCATGGTTGTTTCTTAGTTATACTTGGGTGAGCAACTAAATGAACTAGGTAATCATCTAATGCTAGGGTAAATGATTGAATATGTAATAGTTTGATTATCTTATTCACAAGTAGCAATTTGTAGTGAATAAAGATATCCAAATCCTTGAGAATTATAATGTGAAGCATAACATAGGTTAAATGGTCCAAACATTTGAGATTGTTGCCTAGATTAACCTATCTTTCTTTTCTTAAGGATTTCATTAGATTAAATCTAAGAAGCATTTTCTAGGTTGTTCTTTGGATAGAGAGTAAGTAGGGAGCATTCTTCTATTTGCCGAATAACTAAGGAAAGATTGGGATAACAGAACTTGTTATCTATGGTTAGTAGTCATGATAGAGAGTTGATAGAATTGTCATGTTTATAATCAGAATGAATGATTGTCTATGATTATTTTCCATTGTCCAATAGAGAAGAGTGAATCCTCAACCATATTTCTCACCTTATTCTAATTTTCTTGTTGTTTGTTGTGTTCTTTAATCTTAGTGCTTTTATTTATTTTCATATTTATTTCTAAGTACCTGTGTTCTCACAAAAACCCTTTTTACATTTCAAACATTGATTTATTAATTTATTTAGTGATTAATCAACTAAACCCAATCCTTTGCAAGAAAATGACCCTTGCTCAAAAAAACAAAAATACTCACCACTATACTGCAATGAGATTTACATTAGTGGTGTTTCCGATTTGGAAAGCAATCAAATTGAGGCTTTGTTACAGAGGTTTGAAGTTCAATTTAGGAATAGACCAAATTTTGGCACCATTGCAGGGGATTAATCACTTAGTTAATCAGTTACTTTGTTCTTGTTTTCAATTCTTTTATTCTTTATTCCTTTCTATCTTTCTTTCTTTCATTTAGGTGTATGTTCGAAGAGGATATTGAATTGTGACTCTGAAGAATCAGAGAGTTTTGTACAAGTCACAAGTTTGCAAGATATCCATTTTCCTATATACACCACCCTATACCACCTTCTGAACCTGATTCTCAAGTTCCCATTGATCCTAAAGTTCATATTGCATCAGCTTCGCAATCAGTTTCATCTGAACCATTTGAGCATATTGCAGTGGAAGGAAAAAATATGACTCTAAAATAGTTAGGAGCTCCATTGTTAGATCAACAACCACTATGTATACAGTATCCTAAGTTTGAGGTGGCTTGTGAGCTAAAATCAAGACTAATCCATCTCTTACCAAAATTTTATGGTTTGGCATAAGAGGATATAAATAAGCACCTTAAGGAATTTGAATAGTTTATTCAGGGATGAAACCGCAAGGTGTGTCACTTGGGCAAATTCAATTAAGTGCTTTCCCTTTATCATTAGTAGACTTAACTAAGGAATGACTCTACTACCTTTCATCAGGAACGATAAACACTTAGATTGAAATAAAGAGTCTGTTCCTCAAGAGGTATTTTTTTACGTCTAAAGCTTCCTATATTAGGAAAGACATATGTGGAATAAGACAGTTTAGTGGAAAATCTCTCTATGAGTATTGGGAACATTTCAAAAAGTTATGCATGACTTACCCCAATCATCAGATAAGTCAACAACTTTTCATTCAATATTTTTATAAAGGGCTGTCGCTTCTAGATAAAAGTATGATAGATGCTGCAACTAGTAGTGTGCTAGCAAATAAAACACCTGAGGCTGCTAGATGTCTTATAGCAAACATTGCAGCCAATTTAAGGCAGTTCAACACCAAAGATAATATCCCTACCCAACAAGTCAATGAAGCTTAAGCATCTTTTAGTGAGCAATAAATGAATGAACTTGCTTCATTGGTTAGTAGGATGACAGGGGAAATAAATAGCAGGTGTATTAGTGTGGAATTTGTTACAAATAAGGCCATCTAACATATATGTGTCCTTTATTAAAAGAAGGTAGCTCATAACAGGTTAGTGCCTTAGGGAATTTTCAAGGGCATCAGAGAAAATATTACCCCTATTTAAGTACCTATAATCTAGGGTGGAGATATCACCCAAATTTTAGTTATGTGGGTAATCAGCCATCTACAACACAGTCAAGGCCTTTAAGTTTTCAAGCAAGATAATAGCAACCATAACAAGTGAGACCATCAGTCACTCCTCAGATATCCGGAGCATCAATAGAGGATCTTGTGAAAATCCTTACTTCTAACACCATTCAGTTTCAATATAACTCTATGCAATTTCAACAAAAAATAAGGACATATATCAAGAACTTGGAAAGCCAAATGGGTTAATTAGCGACAGCTGTAAGTTTTTTGGAATCTCAGGGTTTAGGAAAGCTACCTCACAAATAGTGATAAATCCAAGGGAAAATGCTAGTGCAGTAACTTTGAGAAGTGGTAGGGAGATTAAAGGCCCAATTACTGCACTACCATCAGAGATGAACTAAGAGAGAGCCCCAATGAACAATGAAGATACCATGAACTAAGAGAGAGCCCCATTGAACAATGAAGATACCCATATGCCCTTTCCACCTACCTAAGAATCATCATCAACCAAGGTTGATTTAAAGCCATCACCCCTACTCCATCATATGTGACAAAGCCTCCATTTCCTAATCGTTTTGCAAAGAATAAAAAGGAAGAACAAGATGAGAAGATAAGAGAGACATTTAGAAAAGTTAAGGTTAAGTTACCTCTTCTTGAAGCCATCAAGCAAGGACCTGGGAACATTTACAATACCTTGCACAATCAGTCACAACAGGTTTGAACATGCCATGCTAGATTTAAGAGCTTCTATTAATGTTATTTCATTCCTTATTTACGAGTCCCTAAATCTTGGCCCTTTACAAGAAATTGTTGTGATAATACAACTTACTGATAGATCTAATGCTTATCTGAAAGGAGTGGTTGAGGATGTTTTAGTGCAGGTACAGGTAATTGAAATGTTTTTCCTGATAAATTTTTATGTGCTTGACATGGAAGATAAGTCATCACCCCACCCCACGCCACTATTGTTGGGAAACCATTTTTTATGACATCTAGGGCAAAGATTGATGTCTCTGCTAAGACAATCACATTGAAGTTTGAGGGCGAAGATGTAAAATTTCCTATATTCCAAGCAATGAAATATCCAGCTGACTATAATTATGCTTTTGCAGTAGATATTGTGGATTCTTTGTCTCAATAGGTTTTGAATTCACACGGTTTGGAAGATTTGGAAGTTGCCATTACTAACCACCTAGATGAAGATGACTTTGAACAAACCACCAAGGAATTGGTTGTGGGTGGTCAAGTTTATGAATCAGTGGTAGTATTACATGCTTTACCAAAAGTCTTTGAAATTTTTAATGCCTCTTTCATTGAATTACCTATGACAAATGAAAACTTCTCACTTCAACTATGTGGGCACCTAAATTGGAATTAAAACTATTACTAAATCTCTTAAAGTACATGTTTTTAGGTGAAGAAGACACATTACTGGTAATAATAGCAAAATGGCTTACAAAGCTTCAAGAGGACAAGTTGATTCGGGTGCTAAGAGCTCCCAAGACCGCCATTGGTTGGATAATCATCAATACCAAAGCGATTAACCCCTCAACATGTATGCACCTGATATTGATGGAACATGAAGGCAAACCAAGTAGAGAGGCACAACGTCATTTGAAAGCTTCCATGACAGAGGTGGTAAAAAATGAGATACTGAAGCTCCTAGATGTTGGGATTATATACCTAATATTTGACAACAAGTGGGTGTGCTCGGTACAAGTAGTATGAAAAAAATCAGGCATCACTCATTGAGGATAATGAACTTGTCCCCACCCGTGTGCAAATTGGGTGGCGTGTTTGCATTAACTATAGAAAACTCAACTCAAAAACACACAAAGACCACTTTCCTCTCCCTTTTATTGATAAAATGCTTAAGAGATTAGCTGGACATTCTAAATATTACTTTCTTGATGGTTATTTAGGGTATAACCAGATCATTATAGCTCCAGAAGACCAAAAGATTACTACTTTCACATGCCAATTTGGCACATTTGCATACAGGTGTATGCCATTCAGCCTTTCCAATGCACCTGGTACATTTCAACAGTACATGATGAGTATCTTATTTGATTATGTTGAGAATATTATTGAGATCCTTATGGATGATTTTAGTGTTTATGGAGATTCATTTGATGTATGCCTTCAAAATTTGTCACTTATGCTAAAATGCTGCATAGAGACAAACTTAGTATAAAATTGGGAAAAATATCATTTCATGGTTAATTAAGGGATAGTCTTAGGACATGGAATCTTTGCTAGAGGCATTAAGGTCGATAAAGCTAAGATAGACCTTGTTCGCTCTTTAGCCTTCCCTATTACTACGCGGGAAGTACGTGCTTTTCTTAGTCAACTAGGGTTTTATCGCAGGTTTATTAAAGATTTCTCCCATATTGCATTGCCTCTATGCAAATTGTTGCAGAAAGAAGTGGCATTTCTATTTAATGATAGGTACAAAACTACTTTTGCCAAATTGAAGAAGAGTTTAACTTCAGCTCATGTGATCTGACCACCAGATTGGAATCTACCATTTAAGATCATGTATGATGCTAGTGACTATGCCATAGGAGTTGTGTTGGGCCAAAGGGTTAGGAGAGCAACTCATGCAATATATTATGCTTCCTGCACTATGAATGATGCATAACTGAACTATTCAACAACTGAGAAAGAATTCCTTGCTGTCATTTTTGGCTTAGAAAAATTTAGATCATATTTATTGGGCACTAAAGTGACTAGTTTTTTCTAATCATGTAGCATTGAGGTATTTACTAACTAAGAAAGATGCTAAGCCAAGATTAAATAGATGGGTGCTCCTCCTACAAGAATTTGATATAGAAATCAAAGACAAGAAGGGGAGTGAGAACCTAGTAGCAGATCACTTAAGCTTGCTAGTACAGGATGAAGAAGCAATAACATTGCAAAAACAATTTCTTGATGAACAACTACTTTTAATAAGTATGGTCACTTTATGGTATGTTGATATAGTTAACTATCTTGCTACTAAAACAATACCACCAAACTTGACCCATGCTCAAAGAGAGAAAGTAAAGAATGATGTTTGACACTACATGTGAGATGATCCATATCTTTGGAAGCAATACGCAGATTAGGTCGTAAGAACATGTGTTCCTAAATCTGAATTTCATTCCATACTAACCTTTTGCCACTTATATGCTTGTGGAAGACACTTTGGAGCTAGGAGGACAACTCTTAAGTTGTTAAACTGTGGTTTTTACTAGCCCTCATTATTTAAATACTCTTATAACATTAGGCCTAGAAATCAATGCTCTAAAACCCTATTTTAATTGTGGAAATTTTTTATGTGTGGGGTATAGATTTCATGGAACCCTTCCCTCATTGTTTTGAAAATCTATATATAGTTCTTGTAATAGATTATGTTTCTAAATAGGTGGAAGCTAAAACCACCAAAATATATGATGCTAAAGCTGTTGTGAATTTTGTTTAAGTCCTAAATTTTTGCTAGATTTAGTATGCCTAGGGAAATCATCAGTCATAGAGGAACTCATTTTTGTAATCGATCTGTGGAAGCTTTAATAAGAAAGTTCAACATCACCCATTGGATATCTACTCCATATCACCCATAAACTAGTGGACAAGTAAAAGCCTCTAACCGAGAGATCAAGTCCATTCTTGAGAAGACTATCAACCTATCCAGAAAAGATTGGAGTTTGAGACTTGATAATGCCTTATGGACATATAGAACTACTTTCAAGAAACCCATTGGTATGTCATCCTATTGCCTAGTCTATGATAAGCCATGCCATCTACCTGTTGAATTAGAACATAAGGCTTTTTGGGCAGTTAAACAAATTAATATGGAGTTAGATGCAGTAGGAACTTATAGAAAGCTTCAATTGCAAGAATTAGAGGAGCTTAGAAATGAGTCCTATGAAAGTTCAAGAATTTACAAGGCAAAGACAAAGGCCTTTCATGACCAAAACATTTCTAGAAAACTTTTTAATGTAGAACAAAAAGTTCTTTTATATCATTCCTGGTTGAAATTATTTCTTGGTAGGTTGAGATCCCGCTATATAGGCCCATTTGTTGTCACTAATGTTTTTAACCATGGTATAGTATAGATTGAAAGCTCTAAGACAGGGAAAGTATTCAAAGCAAATGGGCATTAGTTGAAGCCTTATTATGAGAACTTCTCTATAGAGGACATTAACACCTTACCCCTCCAAGAATCAAATTACGATAAAGAGTGACCTTGTAGGTTTACGTCAGGCTGAAGACATTAAACTAAGTGCTCCCAAAAGGTAACTCAAAAGGAAAGAGAGCTCTCCAATTCAATCATATGAGATCTTTTTGGCTTTCTTTCGTTTTATGTTGTTTATTGTTGTTTGTCATTGTTATTCTTTTCTTCCATGCATGGTTCTAATATTTGAGTTACTTAGACTTACATTGAGGACAATGTAAGAGGTAAGTGTAGGGAAGGTTTTGTGGACTTGTATGCTCTTTGTTGGTTAATGACATCTTAGTTACAGTTTCATAGCATTGAGAAATTAAAATTTTTTTTTCAACTAGTTCTTTGAGTACTTTATGATTCATAAACATCCGATCAAACCTTTAGTGCACTTAAGCCTTATGCTTTGTAATGTTGGAAAAGTTATATGCATATGAGTAGAAATTTTTTGCCTCAAGCTATCAATGAAAAAAAACAAAAGAAAATAAAGGTAGGGCTATGCTTCGATGGTTTTATGTGCTTAGTAACTGGGTGCTCACACCAAAAGAGGAGGGCATTCACATCAAATGACACTTATACTATGAGCATACAAAGCATAATAGTGATTGTGGTTTTCTGAGTAACTGGGGCGTTGTACCAAAAAGTATGAAGTCCTCACGTCAAAAGGTGGCTCGCATCCTAGTACCTGGCTACAAAAATGAAAAAGGAAAAGAACAAAAATAAAATAAGAGGCTTGTTTATAATTATTGCTTGTTTACATATGAAATTGTGGATTTGTAAAGGGTAGGGTACACACACACTTGATTAGATGATTAGTGAATGATAATTTATTCCTTGAAATCTTTGAAGAATTTTGAGAATTTTCCTTAATTCTTTGATTATTAACTGAATGGATATGGCGAAATACAAGTGTGAAGAGCTAGCAAGAGTGTATTAAGTCCCTTGTTATTTAGTTTGTTATGTTTATTGTTGTAGTTTGCTTGAGGACAAGCAAATGTTAAGTGTAGAGGAATTTGAAAACTACATATTTTGTTATGTTTTTATGATGAATTCCCTTATATTTAATTGCTTTGTTCTTGAGTTTCTTGTGTTCTTAGCTTACTTTTATGTTTTGTATGGGTTTTCAAGTGGAAATGCAATTATGAGAAGAAATGAATTGATTTAGGCATGCTTTGGAGTAATGTGGAAGTAAGTCCACATGAAAAAGAGCTCAAAACGCCTATCTTCGAATCAAAGTCAGAGAGCCCAGCACTCTAGCGCTCATTCTTGGGCACCCCAATGCTCAAATTCAAAGAAAAATGGTTTCGGACCTAAGAGTTCAGTGCCCCAACTAAATCCCTTTGGTTGAGATTGAACTCAATGCCTTGGACATGATTTTGTGACTAAACTTATTGATAATATTATTCAACTTCTCTTGAATGATTGTTTATATTCTTCTACTTGATTTGTTCATGGTTGTTTATTGGTTTTATTTTGGTGGCCAACTAAATGAACTACGTAATCATCTAATGCTAGGGTAAAAGATTGAATATATAATAGTTTGATTCTCTTATTCACAAGTAGCAATTTGTAGTGATTAGGGATGTCCAAATCCTTGAGAATTATAAGGTGGAGCATAACATAGGTTAAATGGTCCAAGCATTTGAGATTGTTGCCTAGATTAACCTATCTTTCTTATCTTAAGGTTTTCATTGGATTGAATCTAAGAAGCATTTTCTTGGTTGTTCTTTGGAAAGGGAGTAAGTAGGGAGCATTCTTCTATTTACTGAATAACTAAGGAAAGATTAGGATAGCAGAGCTTGTTGTTATCTACAGTTAGTAGTCAAGATAGAAAGTTGATAGCATTGTCATGTTTATAATCATAATGAGTGATTGTCTATGATCATTTGCCATTGTCCAATGGAGAAGAGTGAATCCTCAACCATATTCCTCACCTTATTCTAATTTTCTTGTTGTTTGTTGTATTTTTTAATCTTATTGCTTTTATTCATTTTCATCTTTATTTCTAAGTACATTTATTCTCACAAAAACCCCCTATTTACATTTCAAACATCAATTTATTAATTTATTTAGTGATTAATCAACTAAACCAAATCTTTTGTGGGAAAATGATCCTTGCTCAAAAAAACAAAAATACTCACCACTATACGGCAAAGAGATTTATATTAGTGGTGTTTCCCATTTGGAAAGTAATCAACGTGAGGCTTTGTTGCCAAGGTTTGCAGTTCAATTTGGAAAGCAATCAATTGAATTTTATTTTTTTGGTGTGCCAAACATAATTAAAAAGATTTATTTAACCTCCCTTGTTAAAACTATGCTTACTTATATATAACCATTAAATTGAAATGTTATACCACATCATTTTATGTGACTCGGAGTAATTGTTAAATAAGATTATTTCTCCAAACCACCTTATTGTTGTATTACCAATGTTAAACTATTTAATATAGTAGAAATTATTTTGTTTTGATTTAAACTCATGTAAATAAAGTAAATAGACAAACTCTAGGGTTTGACATGCAAAACAACAATTCAAATTGAGAATGATGACAATAATTAGAATGCACAAGAAATTCATATCCTCCATCAACTTTCAAGAAGTTTATCCTTTACTTTTTTTGTTGTTGTTTAAATAGATGTAAATGTGATGAACAGAGTAAAGGCACACTGGCATAAGCTGAATTAACATGAATATAGATTATTTAAGGCAAAAGTGACAATTTTTTTATAGTATTTATAATACACAACATGATTTGCATGTTCAAAGTATCAAATTCCTAAAGCAGCTACGAAGCAACACCTTGAAGAACTCAAACATGATACTTAGAATTTAGAAACTGATCATAATTTAATGAGCATCGATCTGCTTGATGAATCTGTCTAGAACTAATTATAAGTGCAAAATTGTGCTAGTGTATGATACTACAAATAATGCTAGATATGGAAGTTAGGAGAGTTTAGGAGAAGAGACTTGATATAATATTGAAAATTTGTAGTAGAATTAAATTATTAGAAGGAGATTGTTACAACTTAATTTTTCTTTTGCACTTTATGCATGGGAGTTTGACTTTCATTTGCTATATTTTACAACCACTTTCTTTGACTTTCCTTTACTAGATTTTCATTGATTTTCACATGCACTAGCTAACTTATTTACATAATGGGTGTTTGAATAATGCCAAAATAATGTTTCCTTTAAAGTCAAGATCAATTTTCTGTAGCCAGCCAACTTATTTATGTATTTATAAATAGTAGAAACCTAGACGTGCTTTCCTAACAACTATGGCTGTTTAATTACTTCAAAGTTCAAACTAAAAGATGGAAGTTGAAATAATATCCAGTCACTATATCAAACCATCTTACCCAACTCCAAAACAACTAAAAATCCATAAGCTTTCTCTTTTAGATCAATTTGTCCCTTCGTCTATATATTAATGGTACTCTTTTATATAGTTGATAGTAGTACTAGTACTACTGATAGCTTCCCAAGAGATTGCAACTACTAAAGCAATCCTTGTCAGAAGCCTTTACACAATTTTACCCATTCCCTGGAAAGATCAAACATAAGCTTTTAATAGATTGCAACGATGAAGGAGTTTACTATTTTGAGATTGAAGTAAAGTCTAGTTTGTTTGAGTTTTTCAACCAATCTAGTTTCTCATCATTAATCCATAAATTTCTTCCCACCCAACCAAGTTGGGAAGATGCAAGTGAAGGGGCTAATCATGATAATATGGCTATGGTAAAGGTAACCAGCTTTACATGTGGTGGCTTTGCGATTAGTGTCATGGTGTCCTATATGATAGCTGATGGGACTACAATAAGCTTTTTTCTCAACAGTTAGGGTGCCACCACTCGTGGGGCTTTTCATTGTGCTTCTCCTAATTTTTATGCTACACCTGCTATTTTTCATGGCCATCCGTGGCCCATTCATGAAAACAGGCAAGTGTGCCACAAGGAGATTAGAGTTTAGGGCCATAGCCATAGGCAAGCTCAGGGAAAAGGTGCCCAACTTAACTGTGCCAAATCTTACACGAGTTGAGGCTGTATCAACCTTCATCTGGAAATGTACAATGGCCATCTTCAAAGCCAATTCTGGTTTAGAGATGCCAACTTTGGTAATCCTTGTAGTTAATATGAGGCAAAGGGTAGTTCTTGCTTTTCCATAATCTTACATGGGCAATTTTATGTGGACAACAAGGGCAGAGGATACAGGAACTTTTCCTGAGTTACCCAACTTGGTAATTAAATTGAGGGAAGCAATAACAAAAATTAACTCGGACTAAAAATCTCAGAAGGTGAATGAGGGCACATCAAATACAGTGAGGTCCTAAAAGAGATGGTTGAGTCAACTTTGAGTGTTCTACTTGATTATGTTGGATATACGAGTTGGTATAAGTTTGGTCTTTACGATGTTGATTTTGGATGGAGAAAGCCAAAGTGGGTGACTTCTATTAGTTCAATCGATGCTGATACTATGTTTTTAAACTACATCATTCTAATGGATACACCATTAGGCAATGGAATAGACGCTAAGGTTTGTTTAGAAGAATACCATATGACCATATTTGAATAAGAGGACCTCCTTGCTTTCACCACTTTAGATTAAATTCCTTTATAATTAAGCAGCTCTGTTTGTCATAATGCATAATCATGCTTCTAATCTTGTATACCAAAGTGTAAATATATATATATATAGATTGTACAGTGCCCAACGTTAATATTGGGCATTAAAACCTTATAACCCCATTTGGTGTGTTGCATATGATAAAAGCTATACTGTATAAGCAATAATGAATATTATTGTATATGCTATTCACATATAAGTTGTTATACTATCATGTGTGTGTTGCATTAACATATAATATGTAGGATTATATAACATAATAGTCATGGGATGGTGGTGGTAGTGGTGATAGGGTGGTGGTAGTAGCACTAGCAGTACAGTGTTATGCGTTGATTACCGTATAGTGTTATCACACCCCTGCCCCAATATTTTTTTATATGGTTATGACTATATAAAAAGTTATAATCGTATAAGTTAATACAATTCTTTGTGCACACCAAACATCGTATAAGACTATATTGTATTAACTTATACTATCTAATGCTCTCTTATACAGCACATCAAACGGGGCCTACATGGTTTAATGAAAAATGGACAATGGTAAGAAATCTGGGACCTACAAACACTATAAGAAAGAAAGGCCTCGCCGCGACCATCAAAGTGGGAAAGTCACCACTGAATGTCTTTGGTGGCGACATTAGGTCATCACCAATCTTGTTATATATATTTCCATTGCTAAAATTTTCAGTGACAACAAAACAAAAATGCCATTGGAAAGACTTTTAATGGCAACTTTTGTCGTCATTAAAAGCCTAAAGGTCTTCACTATCTTTAGTGGTAACACTATAAAGTCGCCATTGAAACCCACTTTTATGGTTACCATTAAATAAAGGCTTTAGTGGCAACATAATAAGATTGCTACTAAAGGTTTAATTCAGGGGCGACCTTTTGTTGCCACTAAAAGTTAGTTTCAGTAATGACCCAAAATGTTGCTGTTAAAGGTAGGATTCAGTGACAACATTAGTTGCCACTAAAATATAATATAGTTTTTTGTTTTGCAATTAATATTTTTTCTGTTGTTATTAACTTCAAAAACCTATCACTGCAAATAAATATAAATTATTATATAAATTCATAGCTTGATATAATCAAAATAATAATATGAAATATTATTACTTAAACTCAAATTTAGTAATTCAAACTATTCATCAAAACATAATGGATACCCAACGACAAAGTAACTAATTACAAATGAACATAACTATTACAAACACAACCTTACACTGAAGAAGGCAATCTTTAACTACTTGGTTCTCCTCTTAAAATGCTTGATCGAATCGCTCTTCAAGGCCTCTCACCTAGATAAGAACCATCAATTATAAAAGAAAAGTTTATATAGGGATTTCACCAATGCCAATGATTTTACCCTTCTTGTTGTCATTGAAGGTTACTATTCCTTCTTTTCTCTCGAGAAAGTAGAACTTTGTGACATCACCAGTCTTGTGCCTTGAGCAGTCACTATCAAGATACCTTTGATCCTTTTTGTATCTTGAGCTTAGGCACACCTGCAACCAAGTTAATCAAATTTAGGTACCCAAGCTGTTTTGGGTCCTGAAGGGTTAGTGAAGGCTCCTTTAGGAATTGAGGAACCTTTGGGTATCTATACTTGCTTGACCTTTTTCTTAGAGTTTCTTTTCAAGTAACAATATTTTATAAGATATTGTCGCTTTAAATTTCTTGTTTTTTTCTTTACTCTTAAGGGAATAGTTTCTTTACCTCATTTTAGGAGGGAGATTTTTCTTGTTTTCTTTCTTTTGAGCAAACCCTAGACCAATTCTATTAAAAGGATTTCTTAGAAAGCTAAGCATAGTATCTAACTAAGATAAACTAGAGGTATTTTATAATTTTAATTTCTAAAGATTCCACGTTTTCTTTTGAGAGATTCATTTTCACTTTTTAGCTTTTCTTTAACTTGTATTAGTGCATCTTTTTAATTTATTAGATTATATAATTCCTTGTTAGTCAAGTGGTGTGATTCCATAATCTTAGTGTATTTCATACTTAATTTGTCGAAATTTTCAAATAGTAAGTTAAAGGCTTCATGTATTCATTAATTAGTTAGCATTGATTACCTCTTCTTCTAGTTGATCATTTACCATGAGACATAGATTTGTTGTTTGATTTTGTAGCCATTGCTTGCTTTTTATTTCCCTTGAAGTGTTTCTTTTTAGGAGAGAGCAGTTAGCCTTGACATGTCCGAGCTTCTTGCATTCATAAGAAAGAGCTTGTTCTTTTGACTTCTCACCCTTTGCTTGCTCCTTTTTCTTATAGAAGTTATTCCTTTTGTAGAATCTATATATATTTCTTGTACGGAAGGTAATTTCTTACTTAGGATCAGAGATTTCTTCATCAACTTTGAGACCAATACTTTTCATCTATTGTGAGCTTCTAGCTTCTTCTTTCATGAAATTATTTTCATAAGAAAATAAGTTTCCTCTTAATTCATCATAAAACATATCATTCATATTCCTTCCTTCTTGTACAACTGCAATCTTTGCTTGCCAAGGCTTGGTAAGGACTCATAGCACTTTTCTTACTAAATCCTTGTTGGAGTATGTTTTTCCAAAGGTGTCCAAGTTGTTGATGACACTGGATAGTCTTTTGAACATTTCTTCAATCCTCTCATTTTCTTTCATCTTGAATAGTTCATATTCGTGAACTTACATATCAATCTTTGTTTCTTTGACTTTTGATATTCCTTCATAAGGTATTTGACGTTTCTCCCATATTTATTTTGTAGTCTTGCATCTTGCGATTTTTCTATATTCTTTAGCATTTACTACACAGTACATAAGATTGATGGCTCTAGCATTTGTTTTCATTAGTTGGATATCTGCGTTAGACTGTTCACTTTCTAGTTTTGGTATTCTTACACCATCAACTGTTTTGCTAGGTGTATGAGGACAATTTTCAATTGCTTGCCATACTTGATAGTCAGTAGATTATATGAAGATTCTCATCATTTCTTTCTAATAAGTGTAGGTATGGCCATCAAAGAAAGGTGGTCTATTGGTAGAGTGACCTTCTATCATGTTGCTTGAATTCATGTTGCTAATGGGATCTTCTCTCAAGGTTGTTAAAACTTAAAAGTAGAGACCAAGGCTATGATACCACTTATTAGTTCAATTAGCAACGAGCACCTAAAAAGGACGGGTTGAATTGAGTGCTTATAAATTTTTAAATATTTTTCAAGCAACAAGGAGATATTTCCTAAATGGTCATCTAGAAAATTACTTTCAGTTAAGTCAAGAAGAAATGGTGAATGTGAAACAATGGAAGTACTTTACTAATAAAAAATGAACTTCTCAAATTAACAAAATCAATATATTCTTGACTTGAACCAAATCTTAGAGCGAGATGTAATGATGTAATTTTAAGTAAGAAGATAGTGAGATGTTAGTACTTAATCAAAGATATTGAACAAGCAAAATTAAAGAGATGTGAGTATAGAAGAATCATACAAGGAAGTATAGTAGTTCAGATCCAATAAAAGTTAGATCCTATGTCCACTCCCTAAGTACAAAGCAAGAAAATTTTACTATGAAGGAAATCACCAAGATTACAGGCACGACTTACAAGCTTTTATAACCACTCCAGGTTAACCTATTTACACTGAGTTTTTCTTAAAAAATAGCTAAACTCTCAGGCTCAAATACTCTACTTTTTACACCTTACACCTGGCAACCTATCACACTAGATTTTCTCTCAGGCTTGATCTAACAAACCTTAAAATATTTGTGAAGATGAAAGAAAGTCATTCGACTCCTAAACTATTTGAATATTCTAGAATTAGCTAAAGAAGTACTTTCTATTTTAAGCTTAAGATACTTTACACGAAATGAAGGCTTGCTCCTAGTTTTTCAGTTAGTTCAAAATCATTGTATTCTTCTTTAGCATGGTGCAGCTTTTATACTTGAGTTTAAAGCTCATTGTCTTGCTAGCATTCTTTAGCCATTTGAGAGCATTGATTAATTTTGTAGAAATCTTCATAGATTATTGTAAGCTTGGTTTGTAGACAGGGACTTTGAGTTGACATTCATCTCTTTGAATTCAATTTTCAGGAGGCATGATGAGTTCTCTTTTGCAAGTTTCACACTTGAAGCCTTTCTGGTTTAGGTTGTTATAATTTGTATATACAAACTTTACATCAGAGATGGAACATTAATCAAGAAAATAATGTAACCATTTACTTTTGTACAAAAAGTCTTCTAGAAGATGGGTGATGGCTTTCTAGAATGCATCCATTTTTTCAGGCAAAAGGGTGGTGGCTTCCTATAAAGAAGCATTCAGACTGAAAACCAGCTAGATCTTTTTCACACTTTGATTCAAAGTTTTATTTTAGATTTTTTTCATTTATAACTTCCTGTTCCTCCTTTTCTAGATGATGATTGCTCTTTTCTAGCATATCATCCTCTTCTAGCTAATTTTCTTTTAGTTGACACATCAAAACGTATACATGATTTTTCTTAATAGCTCATTTGTACCTTTAGAATTACCCTTCTTGTACTCAGCTGTTACTAACTCTGTAAACTTTATAGCTACCAGCAGATTAACAAAAGTAAAGTTAAAACTCTCTCTCCCTACTAGTTAAGAACATATTGGAATAAAAAATTCCAAAGCATTTAGCAATTTCATCCTCATTCTCCACCTGTTCATCAAGATCATTTTTTATTCTTAAAACTTTATTCTTCTGCCTTCTTGAATTGTAATAGGGTGGAAAACTTTTGTTTTGATCACTTTCATGAAACCAACTGGCCCTATATCATCCAAAATATCTCTTTTCTAGGCCAAATCTCATCCATTCTATGAATAATGGAATCAGTAAACTTACCTTTCTTTTCAAACTAAACCCCTTCATTACATTTGATAAGTTTATCTCCCATACTCCTTAGTACAGAGGAGCTATTGGGAAACACTTTTTTGCTCTAAATTTGAAGTGAGTTTCTACAACAATTAAATTTAGATATGTTTATGAGTCAGCTAGCCCAAACCCATCTTAAATTTAGCCCCACAGTCTTAGCTAGGCTTTTGCCCAAGCCCATAGATAAAGTCAGGCTTGGCCCATTATACTAATTAATTTTTTTCTTTCATTTTTGTAAATGCCATATATTTTAATACAACAATAATAACTATTTTTTAGGACATGAAAATAGTTGCAAAATAATAAACAATAAGAAATATACAAGTTTGAATAGTTATCAAGTATATCAAGATCTCCACAACTTAAGAGCCACAAGAAATAGCCAAATCTGAGGTCTATAGTGAGAGTTATGATCCAAACACAACACTAAGGTCCTGCATGAATTTTCACTCAATTTTAATTAACTTGGCCCTATCTTTCACTTAAGCCCATGAGCACTAACAAAATGAATTAAAACATGATTGGGGCCATTTTAACCAACAAATACACATTAAAAGACATAAAAATAGAGGTAATTAATATAGAATTAATATATATATATATATATATATATAAGTCATCAAATTTCCCCACATTTTTTATTTTGCTAGCACTCGACCAAAAGTAGGCAAGAACAATGGGAAAAAATTTCCAACCTTTAGACCAATTTAATTTTCCAATATACAACAAAAAATGATCATGAGCATAAAATTCAAAACACAAGATATACATGTTATCGAGATTTCACAATCATTTAATAGGTCTTAACCCTAATTATTGAATGTGTGTGTTTAGCCATGCAAGAATCAAATCAAGAGACGCGGATGAGTCTATGCCTTCAAGAACACGTGTATGATCTACATAGGAAACTTAGTTCCAACTCCATAGGCCAAGCATTCATGTTTCTCTCCACTAATGTAGAATAATGAACTTTTAAATATCAAAGGGCCTTTAAAGCTTGTAACACTACAAAAAAATTGTTGTTTTTCCCACATAACAAATTTGTGAGAACAGCTGCAAAATTCTGTCATAAATGTCCTTTCTCATGGATTCTTGACCATTAATATTTTGTCATGTTAGTGATATCCTTTCTCATAGAAAAACATCACTAACAAAAATTCTCACAGACACTATCGATAATAAATGTGTATTAAGTCAGTAAAAAAAAAAGGAACATGTAAGGATATTCTGATGGCTATTCTCATGGCTACAGGTCCGTGACAAAGTATCACAGACTGTAATTCATGATAACATCCTTAACAACAAAGAGAAGAATAAAAAAAATACATTTATAATATTCTCACGAATATTACATGTGGGAAAGGTCATGACAAATATAATTTTTTAAAATTTTTTAATAAGTTATTTTTGTTTAATTTTTCTTATATATTAACTTTTCATATTTGAGAAATAATTTAAATGCATAGCATAACAAACTTTCTCAAATTCAATGCATAGCATAACAAACTAGATATGATCAATATCAATATAATATTAATTTCATTAAAACAATGTTTATAAAATAAATAAAATCAAATGTAATGTAGAAAACACATCAAATATCCTGATCACCATCTGACTCATAATCATCGTTAATGGGATTGTTAGAAGTATCAGCAAGAGCTGGGGAAGGGGAGGGGAAGGGGTAGGGACAAAAGAAAATTCAGACATGCCACGAACTACCTGCATGATCAACTCTGCCTGCTACTTCATTCACTGCTACTACTGACCAACAATATGTGTAAGCTTCTTCACTTGCTGCTCTAAATACGCAAAGGATGAGGATCTTAGCTAGCCCATGGTGGCTAGCTTGATTAAGCTGTTTCAACCACGACAGCCTCAAAGTCCATCCCATAAATTTGTCTCTTCTTGTTCATCCCACTAAAAACATCCATCCAAAGACAAGTGTTGTTAATGGAAGAATAGGCGGCGTCTTGGCTCTGGGTTCTATGTTTCTCGTA
The DNA here is from genome assembly GCA_034509205.1 of Ceratonia siliqua. Classification (NCBI taxonomy): domain Eukaryota; kingdom Viridiplantae; phylum Streptophyta; class Magnoliopsida; order Fabales; family Fabaceae; genus Ceratonia; species Ceratonia siliqua. Next base: position 12,516 of record JASKGM010054506.1, on the reverse strand, counting down.
ATATTTCTGCAAGAGTTAAATCATAATCATTTAGATGTTAAATCAAACAAAAATATAAAGAAAACTATAATACATAAGTGTTTTTAGCTTATGGATGCACCCAACCCTTGGAGTTGCTGTGCTATAAAAAAAGGAATACCTTAGTGGCATTAGGAGTTCTCCCTAACTCTCTTTTTTACAAATAAAGAATAAAATTGTTAGAATAGTAAAAAAATAATAAAAAAATAACTAAAGTTGTAAGTTAATAAAAACTTATCATCTTCCTCTTATGCTGGGTGACAGATCGAGATCCACCTTGATGGCAAGAGGTGCCTGGATCTTTCGGCTAGTTCACCTTGTTCCAATCCAAGGTAGCCTTGAAGATTGGGGTCCCCTAAGTCTCCTACAGTTGCTCCTTGATATCCTTGCCGATCCAATTGCCCTCCGTCTTGCTTATCCATATGGCACTTACCAATGCTTGCAAGCTACCAGCACACTTGGCCACCTAATTACGACGGACCTTGACATTGAACTTAGGTTTCCAAATATACTTTGACTACTTTGGAAACACTTTAGTTAGATATAGTAATCATGAAAAAAAAGTTGATTGTAAGCAAACTGTGTCGATTTGATTAATACTTTAAATTGGTTAAACCAGTGGTCCTTCACATCTTAGGGAACATCCTCGAAGTAACTCCAGGTACCGTGAAAATGGAATTTGTAGATAGCCCTAATATTGATTGTAGGCGAACTGTGCAGGTTTAATTGGTTAAACCAGTGGTCCTTCACATCTTGGGTAACATCCTTGAAGCAACTCCAGGCACCATGAAAATGGGATTTGTAGATAGCCTTAATATTGTTCACGGTGTCCTTGGGTAGATCAAATATGCAAAAAAAAAAATCAACTTCGTTATAGGGAACAAGTATTAGAATTGTTAGATAAATAATTGCCAAGCCTGTTGAGTAGTGTACTTATGTTTTTCCATCTGGCTCTATCCACATACACCTTTTGGGGGATTTGGTGCCTAGCAAGGGACCGGAGGGTGAGATATGGGGACTAGGCTAGGAGGACCCCACAACACTGGCTAAGAAGTGGGGACTCCCCCGAGGAGGAACCTAAAGCACCTGATGTTGATGGATGTGGTGTCATTGTGACTGCAGTCAGCATTTTAGATTTGGATCTAATACGTACTGGATCCAACACTAATGCAAATGGCATGCCTAATAGCAGGGGTAACCCTGGGTTAGGAATGTAACCATCCCCACCCTTAACAAGGCAAGGTTGAGCAACAACTTTCTCCTTGCCCTTCCTACTGGAGTGGGCAGATCCACGTCCACCACATACCATGAACTCTTCCTTACATCTTTGTCTAGCAAGAATGACCTATGGATGGACTCAGTAATTAATCACATACTAACACATGGAACAAGCCAATAAAACTAAAGTAATTAATCAAATGCCATTATCATATCTGGAGAATGTATTGTATCTTCTACAATTCGTGACATAAGTAGAACTCAAGTGATTTAAGCAGTGAAAATTATATAAGGAAGCATAACTTTAGTGATAGAAGCAGTGTTGAACTATTCTACCCAAAAAGTTGTGTCCCTTAATAAATTGCTAGGTAAACATGGCAGCAAATGATGTTATGAAATAAAACTGAATTGATACCATAAAAATGGTAAAGTTCTTGAGGGGAGAAATCTTACAACCAGAATTCTAACTACTAATTAAAGTAAGATCAATAGAAGTTCCTAAAGAATTTTCATAAAATAATAAAAAAATTGTAAATAATAAGTAATTGTTCAAGTATGTGGAAAAGCATTTGCATGTTATGGATGAATTTACTGGTGGATCCTTAAAAAAGAAGCATAAATTTAATTCCAATGGAAAAAAGGTTGCTTTTAGTATTTGTATTACTGTTCCTTTTACTACTATTTCTTAACAAAGTTTCCTAATTATTTGTTTTCAAAAGTTATCCTTAAATTGATGTTTGGTAACTATTTGTCAAAAGTTGCTTTTTAAAAGTAGTTTAATACTTTAAATTCACATGATAAAAGGGCAACATTACTTTTCCCTCTCTTTTTAACAAGTACTTTCATTAGTTTCTAAGCAGAAGTTAAGATAAAATAGTTTAAGAGCAAGAAAAAGAGGAAAGAAAAATTCCATTTAACACCTACGTGTAGCAATAACCCTCAAATGGGTCCTTGTTGCAACTAGTTACTACAAGCAACCCCAAAATGGGTACTTGCAACACCTATGTGTAGCAACCACCCCAAAACAGAAACTATGCTATTTGATATGCATCAAAGAAAAATTCCAAATGATATACAATTAATAAATATTTTATTTGGGGTTGCTTTACATCAAAATAAACCCAATTTCTTTATTTCTAGGATAAACATCTACTTCACAACTATATTAACAAATAAAATATTGATTAATTGTATAATTTTATGTGATTTCAGTCAAATGCTTGGTTTTTTTTAACTATTAAGTTTATATTTTAATCCATATATAATAATTCTAATTATATTTATGATTTAATATTTATACTTCTTATAATAGTGGAAAACGTAGAAATACCTTCTTATACTAAAAGACAAATAAGCACTGCATGCAATATCGCATTCAAATTCGATTAACATGTGTTAGTAATCACATGCAATGTTTTCATACATTTTGTTTTCCTTCAAGTATGCATATTAGTAATAGAGGAGAGAAAAACAAGTACAAATTATAAGCATAATATATTGTCAAATATAGATATGAATTGATTTAATTAGGCTAAGCAAACCACAATAGGAAGAATCAACTAATATTATCATTTATTTTTATCTCTAACAACAAAGAATTTTTGATGTTGAATGAATTATAGTTTTCTACCAATCAAGTTAGCATAATAAACTGTTAACTCTAAGGTTTCACAATTCACACCCCTAAAATTTCAACTTGTTTTCAATGATGCCTCACAAATTCACAAAAATATAAAATACAAATTTCATATTAAACTGTAATTTATTTAAAGAAAAAAATTATGAAGTATATTACACTTATTTAATTCTTGTGGCATATTGTAGAAAATGAACAATGAACAATATACATAAATGCCTTGCTAGAAAGTTAAAGAAAAGCAACCATGATAAGCCTATATGGACACCATGTTGGAAGTCAATGTAAAGTCACAAAAGAAACTACATTGAAGAAATAGTTACACATGGGTCAAGCTAAAACTCATCAGAAGAAATTGAAGGAAGAGATCAAAGGGCCAAAGAACAAGTCATGTGATTCAAGAAATAGAAAATGAAATTAATGAAGAAAGAGACAATGCAAAGAAGAAAGAGTCAGTGCATTTAATGAGGTTATGACAAGCATTAAAGAGAAGTGAATGACCTTTATGAACAGAAGACAAAAACAATAAATGAAAAGGTAACAAAGCTTGTTGAAGAAGTTTCCCACATTTTCCCAAGTACTCTAATCCACTGCCACATTGCCATTACTTGAAGGAAACAAAAAAAATTCAAACTAAAGTAAGATCCTTACTAGCAAACGTATCATCAAGCAAAGAAGCAAGTCAAAAGAATAGCTGAAGGAACAAATGCAGTCTGTTAATAAGGTTGAAGATGTAGAAGCTACATGAGACAAGAAAGAAGATCTTGTCTACACAAGAAAGGATGGTCATCTGCCAACTCAAGAGATACACAAAGAAAGGAAGACATATAAGAAAGAAGAGGGAAGACACTTGAAGGTACAAAAAGAAGACCTGAAGCCTACTAAGAATAGCTATGCAAATCCCATGATATATGATAAAGTGCATCACCTCTCCAATGGTTAGAACAAAGAAGCAGTTGTTAATTAGAAGACTTGAAGCCTCTAGAGAAGTATCAAAGAACCAAGAGAAAAAACTGGTATTGTGAAGCTCTCATACCTCTCATTCACTATGCTTCAACTTTTACATTTGAGAATGAGATGCTCAAATCAATAAGTTCTTTGTTCATATGATTTTCTTATACTATTCTGAGAGTTATTTTCCTACAAAGTTAAAGTGTTCTTATTTGAATGTATTTGCTCATTTTAGAGAGTACCACCTCATCTTATTTTCTTTAAGTTTTATTTGTGGTGTGGAGTGAAACACTGTTACCGTTGTTGGTGAGCGTTTAGAAAACCAACTTGTTTGTGGTGAGTGAAACCACTATTACCGTTGTTGGTGAGCGTTTAGAAAACCAACTTGTTTGTGGTGAGCAAGGAAACCCATCTCTTGCTAGTGATCAAGGAAACTATGTTGTAATCTATTTTGGAGATTAGTGGAAAAATCACTAGGGAGTCAAGGGACACGATGTAGGCTCACACAAAGTGGGTTAAACTAGTATAAACCCTTTGCGTTGATTTTCCTTCACTATTATCTTTATTGGCTTTAATTTTCAAAACTTAGCTTTTTAAATATGAAAATCTCCCAATAACTTAGTTTTTTAAATATGAAAATCTCCCAGTAGGTCATTAAAACTGTTTTCAGGTGACTAATAGAAGTTTTAGGTACTTAATTCGAAAACATTTTTAGGTACCTAAAAGTACTTTTAGATGCATAAAAGAACTTTTAGTCTTTCAAATGCATAAAAAAACTTTTAGTCGACTAAAATAGTCTAAGGACTATTCTTTCAAAACTTCTATCTATCATCCTTTTTAACTCATACTCATCTATATCTAAAGAATATCAATCTGGTATTAAGTAACAAAGAAAATTTTGAAAGACCAATTCACCCTTCTCTTGGTATTTTCCTAACTTTCATTTGGTATCAGAGAAAGTCTCGTTGATAGTGCTTAACCACCTTAGTAAAGCTCTGTTCATAGAAAATGTCTCATTCCAGATTGAGGGCTTATACTTCTCTGAAGGACACTTTACCAGTAGTCCATCATACTTCAATGGGAACCACTTCAGTCATTGATAAGCTAGAATGAAGACTTTTATTTTCATTTTGGCCTCTAATTTTTCTGCATGGGAAGTAATAAAGAATGGTCCTATAGTTCCAAAGAAAATGGAACACAACAAAGAGGTTAACAAACCAAAAAAGGAGTGGACAGAATATGACATTAGAATGGTACAAGTCAATGCACATGCTACCAACATACTGTTATGTGCTGTGAGTGGTTCAGAGAATGATAAAATCTCAAGCTGTGACAATGCAAAACCAATGTGGGACAAGCTTAAAGTAATGCATGAGGAAACCAACAAGGTGAAGGAAACCATAATCAATGTAGTAGTACATCAATATGAATTATTCATGATGAAGGATGAAGAATTAATTGAAGACATGTTTGATAAACTCTCCAAAATTGCTGGTGACTTGAAAGCTCTTAGTAGACCATACTCATATGGGGGCCAAGTCAGAAAAATCTTGCGAACCCTACCAAAACCTTGGTAATCAAAGGTGGATGCTATTGAAAGTGGTGATCTCAACTCCTTAAACTATGATGAGTTGCATGGTATACTCTTTACATATTACAAGGCACATATGCAAAGATACAGAAAGGGGTAGACCAAAGTTGTAAAATCTCATACTTTAAAGATCAAGGAAAGGCAGAGTAATGAACATGAAGAAGATATAGAAGTAGAAGAAGGAACAATTGAGGATTGGGCTCTTTTTAGTAAAAATGTAGCAAAGTTCTGGCAACAATGTCATACAAGGAAATTTGTTCCAAGAAAGTCAAAAGGAGACACCAGCAAAAGCTATGTGACTTGCTATGAATGTGGCAAACCTAGAGATGTACGTTTCGACTGCCCCAACCTCAAGAAAAACAAAAAAAAAAATGTCTCAAAAGAAGAAAGCTATGGTGGCTACTTGGAGTGACGAAGATATAGATGAGGAGGAGCAAAATGAAGAAGAAGATAACCAATACCTCATGGCTCTTGGAGGTAAGAACAATGAGGTAATAAATGATTTATTTGAATCTCCTTCTTATGAATATCTTGATGCTAAAGCAGGTGAACTATTAGCTAATATTGATACTGTTATTGCTGCTTATTCTAGATTAACTAAGAAAAAAGAAAATTTAGAAATTGAACTTAAGAACTTGTTAGAAGATAATATGTCTCTTTCTCAATGAGTTTCTTCCTTAAAAGAAGAATTAGACAAATATGAAAATCATATTGTGAAAAATCAACTAAAATAAATTAATATTTTGAGATATAAAAACAAGTTTGTATATACAGTAGATCATAGCAAAGAAATGGCTTATAGTCTTGAATCTTCAAATAAAGAAAAATGTTTTGTTAGGTTAAAAATATAGCAAAGATCTGTAACTAGAAAATGTGATTTCTGTATGAATATGGTCATAGACGCTCTTCATGTTATTTAAAAGAAATAATAGTTGTTTTAATATGATGTGGGTGCCCAAGAATGCAAAGGCCCTAACAACTTACACCAAAGGACCCATGAAAGATTAGGTACCTAAATTTACTTGATTATTCTTGTAGGTATGCCTAAATTCCAAGTCAACTAGCTAATAGTTGGACTTGGACAGTGGATGTTCTAGGCACATGACAAGAGACTCTACAAAATTTATCAGCTTACAAGAAAAATATGATGGTTTTGTCACCTTCGGTGATGATGGTAAAAGAAGAATTATTGGCATTGGAAAGATTATGTTACATGATAATTGCTACATTAATCATGTTGCATTGGTTAAAAATTTGAAGCATAACCTCATTAGCATTACTCAATTATGTGATAATGGACATAGAGTTGAGTTTGAGTCAAAATGCTATATTGTGCATGACATTTCCAATAATTATGTTGTTCTTGTTGATCATAGATGTGAAAATGTATACGTTCTTGATGTTGAAAATATATCCTCAAAAGAAATTACATGTTTCTAATCCATACAAGATAATTCATGGCTTTGGCATAAACATTTTGGACATGCTAACATACACCTCATTTATAGAATTTCTAAACTTGACTTAGTTGTGGGGTTACCTAAGCTAGACTTTGAAAAAGATCATATATGTGATGCCAAATGGGGAAGCAAACCAAAACATCTTTCAAATCTAAAAAGATTATTTCTACTTCCAAGCCTCTTGAACTTCTTCACATGGATCTTTTTGGACTAACACAAACTCATGGTGGAAAGAAATATGGTTTTGTCATTATAGATGATTACTCTAGATTCACTTGGGTATTATTTCTTACACACAAAGAAGATACATATAAAGCTTTTGAGACCCTTTTCAAAATGATTCAAAAAGAACATGAGTTGAATGTTTTGAAAATCCAAAGTGACCATGGAAGAGACTTCCAAAACAAAGACTTTGAAAATATTTGCAATAGCCATGGTGTTTCACACAACTTTTCAAGTCCTAGAACACCACAACAATATGATGTGGTAGAAAGAAAGAAAAGGACCTTACTTGACATGGATATTACCATGCTTTGCAAAAATTCTCTTCCTAAGCACTTTTAGGCTGAAGCTATAAATATAGCTTATTATGTTCTAAATAGATGTCTCATTAGACCTATACTTAGAAAAACACCTTATGAGCTTTTAAAGGGAAGGAGACATAATGTGGCATAGTTTCATGCTTTAGGCTGCAAATGCTTTATTCACAACAATGAAAAGAATGATCTAAGCAAATTTGATGCTAAGGTCAATGAGGAAATTTTTCTTGGGTATTCTACCAATAGCAAGGCAGATAGGGTGTACAATAAGAACACTCTTGTTATAGAAGAATCAATACATGTTAAATTTGATGAGTCTAACCCTCCCTTGAGTAGAAATTTATAGATTAATATAGATGGCGATATTCTGGACAGAGCTATAATTATTGAAAAATATAGGAATGACAACAGTATAGAACAACATAAAATGGTCAAGAAATAGAGGAAAATGAATATCAACTTAATGAATAAAGTGTACCTGCTATAACTAAGCTCAAAACTCTGAAGGAATGGAAAAGTTATACAAACTATCCCATGGATTTCATTATTGGCAACCCAAATGAAGGACTAAGAACTAGATCATCCTTCAAGCATGACAACAATCTAGCATTCATATCTTAACTTAAACTAAAAGGCATTGAAGATGCTCTAAAAGATGAAATATAGATACTTGCTATGAAAGAAGAGTTTAATCAATTTGAAAGGAATGAGGTGACAAAGTGGATAGAAAGAATACTAGTGGCTTTTGTGAATTTCTTGGAAACTCACTTGTGTCATGGCATAGCAAAAAGCAAACAGTGATAGCACTCTTTACTGCTAAGGCAAAATACATAGCAGTGGGTAACTGTTGTGCTCAAAATTTATGGATAAAGCAAAAACTTGAGGACTATTCACTAATATCCAAAGATGTTCCTATCTTTTGTGATAATACAAGTTCCATACATCTGACAAAGAATCTTATTCATCATTCTCATACTAAGCACAGAGATAAGGCATAATTTTCTTTGAGATCATATCACTATAAGACATTCAAGTGAAATATGTGCATACTGATGAACAACTTGCTGACATATTTACAAAAACACTACTAAAAGCAAGGTTCACTACCTTTGTAAGGTTCACTACCTTACAAAGGGATTGGAACAAAGCTTGGTATCATTTATAAATCTTATATGCAATTCTATTAGATATATTATTTGAGCTATATGATTATTTTCTAAAGATATTCTTGTCAGGAAAGTTTAAAGTTTGATTGAGTTCTAAAATACTTTTAATATTGTGTTAAATTTTTAGGTAACTAAATTAGGTTTCTAAAAGATATTCTATGTGACTAAGAGTTGTTTTAGATGATTGATTGCTAATTCATGAACTTACATGACTATACTGACATGTCTTTTTCATATCTATGATGATTGAATGTAAATATATGAAATTGATGCATGCAATCTGTGAAAATTTGAAAGCCTGAAGTTTTAAGTGACTGAAATGAGTTATAGGCGACTAAATTATGTTTTAGGTACCTAAAGTTGGAAGTTTTCTGAAAAATGAAATGATACATTTTAAAAGGACAACTCTCTTGCCATTTTGCTTCCCTCTGCCATCCATCTTTTCAGTTTAAGTTCTCTCCTTAAATGCCACATCTCACTATTTCACAAAACCCATTCCCTCACATCTTGTCCCTCATGCCTCTCTACCTCATTAAAATTTTCACATAATCTCCTGTAACCTTCATCATCTCCATCTATTCCCATTTCTCTTTGAAACTATCACCTTCCTCTTTGTTTTTTCCTTAAACAAAAAACCTTCCCCTTCATCAAAAATGGTGAAAACTTATGGTGTATCTCTCTCGGCCCCTTCTACCTGCAGACATAGTGGTCGTCTGTGATGGCCTGTTCATCCATCTCCTCCATCCTCTCTTGTTTTAGTTGACTTAAAGGAAGACAGAGTTCCCATGGAAGAAATGGAACATGAAGTGGTGCAGTCACTCGCTCCTAACAACAAAAAATCTAATATAATTATAGAGTCTGAACAAGAAGAATATGAAACTAAGGATGAAAGAAACTTACGCATTGACCCACAACTTCGATATCTGAGAAATAGAAAAGGAAACACCCAATAGGTGAATCCTCTCAACCATCCTCTTCTCCTACCCTAAACATTCCTTTAGAAAGTAAGTCATTTCTTGAGTCAAATAGGGATATGTTTTGGGATTTAGATTGAAGATTAAAATTTGAAAAAATACTTTGCATTCAAACCCATTGCAACAAGGAGATTAGTCAACTTTGATATTCTAGAACAAAATCATTGTGATATTAGAAATTTCCTTAAATTTTCAAGGATGGGTTCCTTTATTAGAAATCAATGAAACTATTTATGAGGACCTGGATAGAAATTTTTATGCAAATTTAAGAGAAACTGATGTAGGCTTAGAATCTCTAGTTTATGGTACTTTTATAATTCTGAATGAGTCTATTCAGAAAAGAATTCTTAGGATCACTTTTGATGGTGAAAATTTGTTTTTCAAAAATATCTAGATCAAAAATTTTGAAATATCCTATAATGAATCCTTTCTCATTGAAAGACCTAATGTGAATACCTAATTTTGTCCAGGGGGTTTATTAAAATTAATAAATTTTTCTCAAAAGAAATTGATAACAAAATGAAATAGTAAAATTAAAAAAACAATAATTAAATAATAAAAAAAGAAAGAAAAAAAAGATAAAAGGAAATAAAAAATAATAATAATAATAAAAAGCCCAAAACCATCTTTTGCAGCAAAAAAAAAAAAGGCCCAACCACCAGTTAGCCCAAGCCCAAACTAGATAGCCCAACCAAAGTTATACCCGGTCTACTCCTCCAGCCCAAGTCCCATACCCACCTGACCCGGATCCACTTAAATCCCTAAATCCCTAAAATTATCTCCTCTCCCCAATTCCCTCACCTTTGCATCGCATCACTGCGTCAGTCACGCATGCCATTCCTTTCCCCTCTTCACGCAATCCCTTTCTCCTACAATTAGCCTAACGTCACTCAATCCCTAATCTTTCTCCCTTACACCCCTTCTTCATTCCGTAACAACCCCGATAAATCAAACACGCCAGTTTTGATATCTCGACACCCATTCTCTGAAATCCCTGATTTCATGCTCTCAGAGAGATGGTGAGGCTTTGCTGATCTCCTATAAATGGAACAAATCCAAGAGCATTAGGGGAGGAGCCAACGAAGAATTTTGGGACCCAACCAAGAGCCAAGGAGGAGTTTCTAAAATAGAGAGGGAACCGAGAGCTTTTGAGACGAGAGGTAACCGAGAGTGAGGTAGATGGGGGATCACGGAAAGGACGGAGGACGAAGCAGAAACCAAGGGAAATTTTTCCAAAGGGCTTTGAAGAGGGCTCTTGAGCAATTTACAAGAGGAAAGACCACGGATTCAGAAGAAAGATATTAAAGTTAAGGAGAGAGCTTTCTGGAAATTAGAGGAGCTGGGGTGAAAATTGAAGGAGAAAGGAAGCGATAAAGGGGATTTCCGGTAGTTTTATTTGCAAAAATAGGTAATTTACTACTCTTTTCCTGTGGGTACCTTCTCTTTGGGGCTTAAGGGTTGTAATGGCAGAAATTTTGATGTATGGTTTGTAATGAACTACTGTGATATCGTGTTTTGATTCAAATTCGTAATGTGTTATATCGATCCATGATTAATTTGCTGTTTTAAGATGAACCTACTGGATTCTAGAAAGTATTTGAATTTCATTTCAATTTGGAGGTCAATTTGATATCATGATTGAATCTGTTTTGGGATTAGTATATTGCTATTCATTGTTGAACATGTTTTAGTTGGTTCTTGTTAGTTAAATTAAATTAGGAGGCAATTTCTGTTTAGTTAAGTCTTTGTCAATGAAGACTATTTATAATCTGCAGCTATTTGTCAGAAATCAAAATAATGGTTCATTACTGCTAGATGGTTATGTGTTGTTTTAGTTTCTATGTTTTACTAAAATATTTGCTTTTATGCTCTGTTTGGTCAGTATAGGTTTAGACTTCTTGGCTATTGATGGGATTAGGTTTATTTTCGTGGGATAGCTGCCACTATGCTGAGGTGCCCAATGGCAGGGTGATGTTATTAGCAAGTTGGGTTGTATCTCAGTATTCATGTATGTTTTTGGATGTTTCATAGTGGTAATAGTGATCCTCATATCCATGTGGACCTTGGATAAGGTTGCATGATTTGGCCTCTTGTTGAGATCTCTGTAATATTTAGAAAGATGGTCCTTGGGATCATTTCATTAAGCATGAAAGTTTTCTTTATTTGCGTTTTATTAATAAAATTATCTTTGGGGGTTTTTAAGGAAAGCACATCTTTCTCCAAGTTGTATTTTGTGGAATCATTTTGAGTTTTCTTAGTCTGATATGACCTTGAATTAATTGATCTTTTATGATGAGTGTTCTTTATTTTAAGTTGAACATGATAGTTGGCTGGGATGTGGTTCAATCTGTGGAAGTTAAATGTGTTTTATTCCTAGATGAGTTGAACACCTTTTGAGCTTTTAGTGTAGTACCCATTAGTATGAAATCTATCATAGCCTAGGAATTTTAGTTCAATGGAACAAAATCTGATGCCATTTTGTGTGCAATCTTACATATATTGCTGGCCTAAAAGTAAGTACAATTCTAATCAAATTTTGATGGTGATGCGAAGTTTTGTCAAAAGACATAGACCGTGGTGGTTGTCAGGAGGAATTAAGTTTCCCTGTCTAAGTCCAAGAGGTATTATATGTCCTCATTTGATATGTAAAAGCGGGCGTCTGTGTTGAGAATTGTTGTTTCCTTTCCCTTTAACATAATCTAGGTGGGTAATACTTGTAATATTTTCAGGAGCCTACTAGTGCGTAACCAAATTGAACTCCAAACCTCGGCAACAAAGCCTTAATTTGAAAGTCCTCCAAATTGGAAACACAACTAAAATATAAATCTCCTTGCAATATAGTGGTAAGTATTTTTGTTTTTCAGAGCAAGGGTCGTTTTCCAGCAGAGGATTGGGTTTAGTTGATTAATTACTATTAAAATTAATAAGTCAATGCTTGAAATGTAAATGGGGGTTTTTGTGAG